>WEDG01014210.1:0-12018 GCA_017591395.1 Schistocephalus solidus
CCGGTGTAGCGCTTCGTTCAGTTACATTATTTAGCCACTCCACAAAAAGCTTTGTTGGGCTGACCGCGGTGGTATCCGTCAGTTGGCAACCTTCAAGCCACACGGCATTTAGCGCACGTGATGGTTTCAAGCGTCAGATTGTTATAGTGGGGAAAATGCGCTGGGCTGTTAATTGACCTCACTCTCCCCCACCACAATCAGACGCATCGGTGGTCAGGTTGCAGGGTGGATGAGCAGGTTGGACGTACCCGTCTTCGCGCGCGCCCTGGCGAACCCTGGCCCCAGGCCACCGGAGTTTGTTATTCTTTGGAAGGGATAATGTGGGCAGCCATCGCCGTCTGACTCCCCAGTCCACTGGTTAGCCACTCGATACACAGCATACACTGAGCTGACGGCGTGGTGGTCTGGTGGAAAGCGTGGGTGGCGACCAATACGGTTTCTAGGAAACCGGGATATACTGGTTAATGGTGATTGTGGGGTGTTGTCGATGCATTGGTGTAGGTAGTGTGTGCGCTGATGTATCCGGTTTGCTGGAGGTTGTCGTGGAGGCGCATGTGATATAATAGGCCCATGCGGTTGTGTAAATGTGCGGGGCAGTGAGGGCAGTGAAGGCGAGCGCGTCGACTTTATGTCGGGCAGGCATGGTTCACCAACCTCCGATGCGTTCGCAGGTGACCATGACCAGGCCGATGTTTGAGGAATCGAAGGGATGCGCGCAGTGTAGGCAGGAGAAATCGGTAGAGGCTGGAGGATGTCATTCATGGTGAGTGGGGGTGGTGCAGGGGCGCAAAAGAATAGCAGGAGAGCGCCAGTGTGACCTGCGTATCGGGTGTTGTCGGCGTTGTGGTGTATTCCGTAGACATGGATGCGCATGTGACCGAATAGGCCCATGCGATGAGTGAATGCGCGAGGACAGTGAGGGGCAGTAGAGGCGACGTCTCTGCTGTGTGATGGTGCTCAGGCACTGGCTCACCGGTCTCTGTGCGATTTATTCGCAGTGACCGACCAGGCCGATGCGTGAGGTGAATGTGCCGTCGCATTGAGTACAGCTTAGGAGATTCCCCATCGCTGTTGGTGTCGGTGTAGTGAAGGCGGTGGTGGTTGTAGTGGTGAGGTAACAGGCGATGATCGTGGGAGTATCGAATTGATGCCAGTGGAGTCTGGAAGGAGGGTTGGCAGAATTTGACGTAGAAATCAGATTGTCGGATTGTTGGTGCATTGCGTCCGAAGATGTCCAACCAGGCCGATTCGCGCGCGGAAGATGCGTTGACAGCGCGGGCATGTTGGCAGGGCCTGGGCATTGGCGGTGTTGGTCCGGGGCGCTGGTGACTTTCATGCCGCGCTTTTGTCCTTAGCAGCGGCGATCTGGTTGGCCTCATAGATTGCTGAACCAGTCTTCACGGATCTTCTCCATGCCAGTCTATCCTGGGCGAGGTCCTCCCAGGTCACCGGGTTGATTTGCAGGTGCTTCAGTGATTTCTTCAAAGTGTCCTTGTAGCGTCCTTTTTGACCTCCCTGCCGGCGAGCACCCGTAGCGACATCTCTGTAGAAAAGTCATTTGGGTAGTCGCTCGTCGTCCGATTCTTACCAGGTGGCAGCTCCATCGCAGTTGCCCCTCAGCATGGCGTGGATGCTGAGGATTCCGGTCCTTCCTGGACTTCCGTGTCCGGATCCTGTCGCCTCAGCCCAGCTTGCGGATCAGCCGAGTGATGTTATTCTTGAGCTTCCTGGCTTGGTTCGAGTAGACGGTCGAGCCTCCCGCTCCGTAAAGGAGTGTCGTCAGACGACGGCCTTGTACATCTTCGAGTTTGTTGTTCGGGTGAATGCGGTGGCGATTCCACACGGAGGGTCTGCAGCCGGCCGAAGGCCTGACTAGCTTTTGGAGATCCGTTGGGCAACCTCGTCATCGATTCTTGTGTTGCGTGACATCGTTCTTCCTAGATAAGCGAAGGTTTCCACGTTTTTGAGTTGAGCACCGTCGACATGGCTTCGGGGAGCATTTATTCCGCGCTGGGTGGCGGCTGGGGCATGACAACCGTTTTGGCTGTACTGATTGTTAATCAAAAATCGGTGCAGCCTGCGGCGAAGAGGTCCTACTCCTTTGCATGTCCTCCTTCGTCACGGTGTTAAGGGCGCAGTCGTCCGCACAGAGCAAGTCATGGACAGTAATCGTAGACACGCGCGTTGAAGCCTGCATACGCCGACTGTTAAGAAGGTGTCAGTCAGTTCTGTTGGCTATGCGGATCCCAAGCTGCTCATCACGGTAGGCGTCCATCAGCATAGCCGAGAACATGAGACTGAACAGGGTGGGAGCCAATACGCAGCCCTGTTTCACTCCGTTGGTCACTGCGAATGCTTCGGATACCGTCCCGTTGTCAGTGACGCGCGCCGTCATCCCGTCATGAATCTGACGCAACATGTGCGTGAACCGTTCAGGACAGCCAAATGTCTGCAAGGCTTTCCACAATTCATCACGATTCACCGTGTCAAAGGATTTCGTTAGATCCACGAAGGTAGTGTATCGGTGAGTTCGCATCTCCTGGCACTTTTTTGTAGCTGGCAGGTGGCAAAGATTATATCAGTTGTTCCTTGATGTCGGCGGAAGCCACATTGGCTATCCGGGAGCAGGCCCTGCTCTAGGTGACCGTTCAGACGATTGAGAAGGATACGGGCGAAGATCTTCCCAGCGATGTTGAGCAATGAGATGCCTCTGTGATTATCACAGAGTTGCCGGTTCCCGTTCCGTTTGTAGAGATGGACGATGGGCGCGTCTTTGAAATCCTGAGGAACTTGTCCTTGGCACCACATCTCCTGGAAGAGTGTTGTGATTTCTGCCATCAGCCGGGGCCCACCGTGCTTGTAGACTTCCGGTGGGATTGCGTCGGATCCCGGTGCTTTACCGCTGGAAATCTGCTGCACGGCTCGGATGGTTTCTGGTAGGGAAGGCGGCAGATCCAGGTCATTGTTCGTGTCCACATGAGGGAGCCGGTCAATTGCAGCATCGGAGATTGCTGATGAGCAATTAAGGACATTTCTGAAGTGCTCGGCCCAGCGCTTCAGAATTTGCGATTTCTCTGTCAGCAGTGTTGGGCCATCAAAGCTGAGCAGCGGTACGGTCCCCTTGATAAACGGGCCGTAGATGGCCTTGATGGCTTTGAAAAAGTTTTTCATTTCATTGCGGTCCGCATACCCCTAGATTTCCTCAGCCTTTCGGATCATCCAGGCCTCCTGCATTTCCCGCAGCGGTTGTTTTACAAGGCGCCGGCATCTGAAAAAGGCTGCTTCGGTGGCTTTAGCCTGAAGGTCCATGTAGGCTTTGTGTAGTCCATTCTTCTCCGCAAGTAAGTTGCTGCTGTCGGGATCATTGTCGTCAAACCAGTCCTGATTTTCACGGCATGCACGTCCGAGGACTTTGAGGGCGATGGACTGGATGACAGTTTGCAGTTGGCATCACCGTGTTTCCACGGTGCCGTTATTACCTGGAGCATGTGGGTTCTCCAGGTTCTCGGATATTTGGTTGCTGAAATCAAAAATGTGAGCAGGCAAATTTAACAAAAGAATATTTAACTTATCTGGCGGCCGCTTACCTTGGGGCCTTCGTCGGGGTTGCAGTCGGAGCCTCATCTGGGAGATGACGAGGCGGTGATCTGTCCAACCATCGGCATCGCGGTTCGCCTTGGTTACCAGCACGTCCTGTCGATCTCGCCTCCGGACGAGAACATAGTCCAGAAGATGCCAGCGCCTCGACCGAGGGTGCATCCACGTGGCCTTCTCCCACGTCGGAAGGCGGAAAAAGGTGTTGTCAGCAGGAGACGGTGTTCCGCACACGTGCGCAGAAGAAGGAGGCCATAATCGTTACAGCAACCGAGACCGTGTGGACCCAGCACTCCCTGCCAGGCAGCTCTGTCCGTCCCGACGGGGGCATTGA
Organism: Schistocephalus solidus; assembly: GCA_017591395.1. Classification (NCBI taxonomy): domain Eukaryota; kingdom Metazoa; phylum Platyhelminthes; class Cestoda; order Diphyllobothriidea; family Diphyllobothriidae; genus Schistocephalus; species Schistocephalus solidus. The sequence goes on from WEDG01014210.1 coordinate 3,929, forward strand.
AGTCACCAAGGACAATTAACTTGTCCACCTTCGGCACAGTCACCAGCAGGGCGTGCAGGTCCTCGTAGAATTCGTCCTCCGCCACATCAGAGCTCGTCATTGGGGGAGCGTAGGCGATGATAATGGTGGCGTACTGGTCTCCCCGAAGAGGCAGGTGGAGGCTCATCAGGCGATCATTGATACCCTGCGGCAGACAGGGCAGACGTCCCACGATGTCGTTCCGGATGGCGAAGACAACACCAGCGTCGTGTCGCTCTACCTTTGACCGGCCGCTCCAGAAGAAGGTATCGTCGGCCCCCACTTCCTCCAGCTGACCCTGCACAGAGAATCAGGTATCGGTGAGACCAGCAATGTCCACCTTGTAGCGCGCCAGTTCCCGAGCGACTAGCGCCATCCGGTGTCTCCTAGGTGTCTAAAAGGGAACGAAAATTCTAGGCTGCTAGTGCGAGTAGTCTCACCCGAGCAACCTGGAGGGTACGGCGAGGGGGATGGGGACGGGGGTATTGCTGTTTGTTTTAGTTTTGCGACCGCGTATTTTGCATTCTGTGAGCCGTGGCCGGCTGCAGAAGATGTGATAACCAGCATTTGTTGAGGGCACCTTTCCTAGTCCCTTCCTCTGCGAGGAGGCAAGCAGTGCTGTCCCTAAACAGAGCTGCTCGGGCATCCCAGACGGCTGCCGATATCCGTTATGGGTCACGGTTTTGTTTTAGTGGGAGAACGGCCCAAGTTGGCCTAGGCCGCCTACGGGGTTGCTGTCGCCCCCACCGTAGGACTTTTTGAGGGGGGGTTGGGAAGTTCGGGAGTCAGACATACCGGGTGTGGAGGCACACACAACACCGGAGACCCTCACCAGGTTTAGCCCGCCGGTCGTGACGGTTGCCCGAGGTGTAGCTACTGGGAAGAACCCAACTTCGAGGAGCCACCGGTGAGAGTTAGGTACCAGTAAGAGGCGGCCACAGGAGCATTCACCACCTGTACGAGACAAATGGAGCGACAAAATGCTATCTGTGTATTGCTACCCCTAACTAGTACCCCTACACACCTCCCGTCCTCATACCATCACAGAGTTCACCCTTGACCTGAAAACCGTCAGCATTTGGCAGTGTGCCAAACTGTCCAAAAAGCAATCCATCGCTACTTTACCCTAAAGGAAGGCCTCTGTCTAGATACAGCTTGACTTTCTGGCTGATGAAAAGTAATTTTCAGTCTTGATGGTTGTCATGTCCACTAGAAGCCCTCTGTGAGCCTTAGAATTCGGTTTATGAAAAGAGTCCTCGATGTCCCAAAGGTCTTTAGGGAGGACCCCTTGACCCCTTTTCAATCAACTGGAGGACCTACTGTTTATCCCCTTCAAAAATCCGGATGCCTAGGAGCCGAACCTCTTTGTCATGTCCTCTAATTCTGCTCTACGAAACTGCTCGTTAATTATAAAATTTATTTTTCAAAAGTCTCGTTTATCTTAATGGATTCCGTGAAGAAACGATGTAAATGCGCTGAACCTATATCCTTTTTGGGTTTAATGAAATGCGAGTTGGAAGAATCAGAATTTACGATTGTCATCAATAAACATGTGAGGTGACTTTAAGATAAATACGACTCGAAGGCAAGAAGTGAGCTTAGAGGGATGCGTTTGATCAGATACCATTACGAAGCCTGCATGGAGTGGGTTGTCTGACGGCGTTTTTGGTATTTACCTCGATGGAACCCAGTTATTTGGTTTGGCATTCACTGTTGATGCTTTTGACGCATAATTGAAAGAAGACGAGAGGTTCTGCGAGGGACTACGTACGTCATCTATACCTAACATAAATGAATTACGGATTACGGGAATTCACGTAAATATACTATTTTCACACGCAAAAAACGCTTCCTACAACTGCGATTGGACACATGTACAGTGTTTTACTGAGACTTGTACTGATTTCTTGACTACTCCTGCACCTTCAATACCATTACGCGCCATCCACTCCTTAACAAAAACATCCGCGTATGGCTCTCCCGGCTGGGCTGTGTCTTGGCTCGAAGACAATTTTACTTCCCACAGTCAACTCGTACAATCCGGCAGGTGGAAATCAACGGTCCTTCCCAACAACTGTGGAGTTCTTCAGGGTGCCATATTATCCACTCTCCTCTTCTCCCTCCACACTGATGAGTTGAGATCACCAAACGACTGTCTATACATAAAGTAGGCTGATGATATGGTTTTTTGAAATCCTCTAGAAAATCAGACACGTCTCGAATCTCTGAAGGATGGCCTGGACCATGTCTCAGTATGATCGTCAGATAATGGTTTTCAACTTGGCCATGGGAAACCTTCCACTATGTTTTTTTCCTGACGAGGTATCCTCTCTTCGGTACCTTGGTGTTTCTCTGACATCCCACCTTTTATTCTCCCAACATATTGATACTCTTTTTACAAAATTCGTAAATTCCTTTATTATGTGCGTTGCTAACGTTCCTATCATACTTCTCAATCACTTATTTTGTGATTTATAGATGCATGTATCCTTCCTGTATTCTTCTCCTGTGATTTTTCCAGCTTTGCTTTAAAAGTATTTGCTGATTTTAAAGCGTACCCACCAAATGCTCTCTTCTGCTGCCGGTGTTTCTTAGACTGTTTCAGTGAAGACGATAAGTAAACAACACTTCGTAACAGTCCAGCAATTTGCTGAGGTAATTCTTGATGATGTTTTCCATCCCCTCTACTCCAAGCTCATTGCTGTGAAGTCCTCTCATCCCATACGCAGTGGCTTTCGTCATATCGCTTGACATGCATCGGCCTATCATCGCTCTGTTTTGCCATTTCGACCAGGCTCCGTTACGCGTGAAGAGATTGAAATACAGTAGCGGAGAGTGGAGCTGTCTCTTCCATTAGATGTACATTGTTAACTTTTTGATTCTTGCATAATCTAGTAACCTATCCTATTCGTCTCTGTACATGGAACAATTTTTCGTTAAAAGTTTAAAATGATACTTTCAAAATAAAGCTGGTCTCTCTCTCTCTCTCGCTCCCATTTATTGGTTCCTGGGTGCCGATCTCTTTTCTTTCATGTTACGCAATATCTCACCGATATGACCATCGCCAGTCCATGGTCTCCCAAAGGGTACTGGTTCTTTCCCAAAAGGCCTCATGCTCAGAAGTTGTAACTGATCATTCCTCATCTTTTACGTGTAGATTAGAGTATCCCGGTGAAGTCAGAGTCAGTTAGCATCCAGATCGTCGCCGCAAATTAAGACCCCATCTTCTGTATATTAAAACCCCCGCTGAGATGAAGGACTCCTCGTTATCAAAAAGAAACCGTTAGAGTTCTTGTTGGGGATGTCTACATTCCCACGATGGGGCGAATTTGCAGAAAGGCACTTTAACGCGTCTCCCACGCTGCGTAACATGAACGTGCGTCCAAGAGCGTCCCGCATTGGCTGTGGCCACGGTGCTCCAAGCGGCTCTAATTAGTCCATGTCCACGAGAAGTCACTCGGCTCTTCTAGAACTTTTTCCTGAAGTGGATTGCACAGAATATAGCCAATCTGAACGCGATGTTATAAATAAATGCAGCTTTTCAGCGAGAAGGACTTGCCGCGTTTGCATACACTTTCTCCTTACCGATTGTGTTCTCTTCTCTGCCATGCTGGGAGTGGGAACAACCTTCGTGCAAGCATACGTTTTGTGCGAATTCCAAGTATCAGGACGGATCATAGCAGTTCTTGTTGGCGCAAAAAAGAACAATATGAAAATGATGCTCACTGGAGTGAAAAAAATGACCCAAGTAAACAACAAATTCACGTGGTAGGTCTGTTCTCGCCCTGGTACTATCTCGTCTTTGTAGTTAAAAACTTGTTTGCATGATTGCGCAACTATTTTGCTCATATGTTATGGTTGTGGATGAGTTTTTTATCCACTAGACTGCTCGCACTTCACTGCTTCCACTTCAAGATAGGAAGTCTGCCACAATTTCACTTCTTCACTTGTTAACGGAATGTTAGGGCAGGTGTTAAAACGTTCTTTATAGCTTAATAATCTTTGAGTTTGCGGGTGTGTGAAGAAGAAGACAGGGGTTGAGTACTCTGACCAGGTCTCCGTAAATCAACAGATAAATTTTCCGAATGCTTTTAACGACAGAGACAAGGGAGACTGAAATGACCATTTCTGAATTAATAGCCGTCATCAGCCAGTCATACCCAACCCCAGGTGTTGCGGCACCCGAGGCTCGAACTCGAACCCAAACTAGTTGTTTTTACTGACACTTTTCTACTTATTTTCATTAGGTAGCTCGGATTACTGCAGTAAAATTGTCCTGTAATTGCCACTTGGGGAGTGTGAGGTAACGTAACTCATGGGGCTAACGGGTGGGCGAAAAATTTACTTCCCATATATATATTACTGTTCTTTGTTCGGGCTTGTGCTTTTCATTATTACCTGTGACAGAAAAGAGCAAGATATTCTCTCCACTTTACGACATTTCCTGGATTTAGTATGTCGAAAAATTGATACTGAGATTACTTTAAGGGAATAGTTATGAATACAGTGTTCGATATAAACACTACTTCAGTCAAGATATGCTAGCTCACCTATGAGGCTACCCATTTTACCATCCAAAATTGGATCTCTTGCAGTTCCAAAGTTGCAGACCTCAACTTTTCAAAAGCCATTTGTTAATACTACATTCTAGCTGCCAGATTAAAGATCCAAAGTCACTGGTAGTAGATGCAAATAGGTAATTTATTGTCCTTTTTGATGACCTTCACGGTCTAATAACGCCTGAGGTGACCGTTGAGTTGATTAAATCAGTGGCATTCCGTTACGATTGTGCAGGCAACCGACGGGGTAGTATTCAAAAGTGTTCTTCCAGCGCTCTACGAATGATGTGGCATATCCGATCTGCGAGGCCTTAAAATAGTAGTTGGACCGAGTGCGGATATGCATTGGCCGTGTCTTGAAATTCGACAGAATTCTATCGATGTATGTATGTATGTATGTTTTGCTGCAAAACCTGCAGCTCTGTCCAATGTGGGAAATTTGTGTAGCTAGAAAAAAGTTGGTCATGGCTGAATTACGTGAACCTTGACTTTGCGAATGCATTCCCCTCGAGAAATCGAGAAGGTACCTAGAAAAAATATCCTATGTCAAACGGGGGAGGTAACATGGGGGTGTTTTCTTGAGGAAAATTAGGTTAAAGGTTTGTGGTTGGTGGTTCCCGTTCTGGCCAGCGTGGCTAATCAGCCATTCCACCTTCCATATGCTCAACTTCCCTTGTCAATTGATTGCTTGAATGGCGCGTGTCGTGGTAACGCATCTCGAGAGCTCGACGCCAATCGTCGCGGTATCCTGCGCTGATTGACTGTAGGCGAACAACTACCAGTCGTACGAATGCACTTCGCGTCGGGGCTGACAAACCAAAAGGGCGGACCGTCAGCGGACAAGAACAAGTTCTTCCACCTCCTGTTAAATCGCCTGTACGGTCTGCAGTTGCGGTTAAACTTGCCCAGAGTTTCGATCGTAGGAGGAGTATCAACGAGCGATCTTACTTTCCAGTCTACCAGTAAGGGTTTCAGTATAAGATTGGCACAAATGCTGGCATTCACGTGTTGTTCATGCGCCGTCGTTGATGATGTCTCTGTTTACTGGTGGCCCTGCTCCTTTGCATGTCCTCATCCATCACGATGCTGAACGCGTAGTTGTCCGCGAAGAGCAGATCGTACGCGTTGGGACCTGCATGCTCCCGCTATTAAGGAAGATGCCCGTTAGTACTACAGATGATGGTGAAACCAGGACGCTCTTCAATGTAGGCGTCCATCAGCCCGGACAGAGAACATGATGGTTGGAAAGTGTAGGAGCGCATACGCAGCACTGCCTCACCCCGCTACTCCCTGTGATTGCTTTGGAGACTGTGGCGTTGCCCGCTCGGTGCGCTATCATCGCCTCCTTACTATAAAAACGCGCTTGAAGTTTATCAGGGTGCGATAAAAGCCGTAGCTTGGAAAGCCGTCAACTGACAGGATAAATCCGACTTCACAGTCAGCCCAGCGTTCATGTGCGCTTTCCGAATGGTAGCCTGACAGTCAGACTGCAACGAATCCTTCTTCATGTGGCCTCTGCTAGAGTCTCTTCATCGTAGGTCGTGTTCTATGGCCATTTCAAAAGCCACTCAGGAGTGTTCGAAACCATGGCAGTCCTAAAACTTATTTTTGTCAGATGGGTCGGGATATCGAGGTCAGAATATCGAGGTTGTTTTTTCCTTCACTGAGATTAAACGTATAATCGGGTTTTAGAATGTAACCTAGTCAGACAGCGTAGGTCATGAATGTCGTGGAAAACCGGCTGGATCTTCTATAAATTACTTGTTTTAAAGTAAAAAAACCACCATTCTGTGATTTTGCAATTTTAAATTAGTATCCTTGCAAGTACGGTCTTCGGGTGCAACCAAGCAGCCTTATCAGTTTTTCCTGCAGTCCTCGACTACTTGCCATTAGTGCGTGAACTGGGTCCAATAAATTGCTCCAGCAGAGCAGGAAATAGAAGACTCAGCGTACACACCCGAGTCTAGGCCAAACAAAACCTCATTTAAAAGTACCGATAGTGAACTTCAGTAAAGTAGACAGCCCGGATAAGCATAAATGCTCGTGACTTCCTAGCAGCCGGCTTCCGGTAGGTGCAAGAAAGCCCATCCGCCGAATAAGTACGAAGCCCTCAGCGAGTGGTGACTAACTAGGATGTTGATTAGCCTATTTACGGGCAAAATAAACACACTCAGGACCATTTTCAGCTTGCTCCGCAACCGGAAGGATAAACCACACATAGGAGAAATAGTTCTGTTACGTTCGGCTGATTAATGGAGGAATTCCACACAAGATATTGCTTAACACTCCTCCCACATGAAATGGAGAATCCAGCGGAAGAGCGAAATCAGCAGGAGCCAACCACCAGAAACGCATCCACCGGTTGCCAGTTTGTACCTCGGGTTGGACAGTCAGTCGCTCAGGTCGCTAGAAGACGGATTTCGGACGGCAAAAAACCCTCAAGGACGTGGCAGATAATTTCAAACAAAAAGATGTTTGAGAAAGATATGGAAGATACGAGCGATATTGACGAGCAGATTACTCGAATAGAAAAGAAACTAATGGATCTAGGGCAAGGAAAAGAAGAACGGCTTTTAATCCCAACACCTGATGCTGCAACAACCTCAGCAGGCAAGAAGACTGTTATCCGTCGAAGGAGAAGCAGAAATCAAATGAACTCAGACAGAGGAAGTGAGCAAGGAGAAGAAGAAGATAATGAGAATGAAGACATGAAATCAATAGAAATAAGCGATTATGAGTTCGGAGAAGAATATGAGAGCAGCGAATACCAGGATGACATATCAATATCAACAGAGAACGAAGATGATGATAAAGGAGAAGAAAAAGAAGCAAATGAACGTCAAATCCAAATCAATAATCAAAACAAACAGGAGGAGGGATTAGAGAAGAGAAATGCCTTAGTTGACCTGACACCTAGGCCCGAAGCTCAGGCGATATCTCTAGAAAGTGCGGCAGAACAGAAGAAAACAAACGTAGCCTGCCTGATGGATGAGTTGGGCATCAAGAGATTGGTCACTGAAACACAGTTGGTGGCTGAATATACCGCAATCATCGACAAGCAATCAGATAATCAGAGAATGGAAGGGACAGAACCGACGCACAGCATGAAAGTAATCAGAGCAGAAGAAACAGAAATCGAAAAACAGACTCACCTACATGCACAGTCGGCGGCGGTAGAAGATATGGTGGAGAGAGTGACAACGGAGGTGCATACATTCATTAGAGAGGAAGACAACCACCGAGAACCTAAAAAAAAAGAGAGAAATGTCATGCAGCAACTTTCACAAAAACTACTATGAACATGGAGGAAGATTGGAAAAACCACAAGCAGCAAGCGAACGAAAACCAAAAGAAAAAAGTGAAAAAACAGGTAGCGGTCGAGACAACCATGGGGGGCATGATGCGTGAACTACAGCGGTTGGCAACAGCGACTCCGAATTCCGACTTGGTGTCCGAGGAAGAGGCAGCAGACTTTACAAGGCTGTGCTCTATGAAAAGCATGCATGTTGCTTC
>WEDG01014210.1:12240-144440 GCA_017591395.1 Schistocephalus solidus
CAGCTGTTGGCAGCAGTGACTCCAAATGCCGACTTGGTGTTCGAGGAAGAGGCAGCAGAATTTACAAGGCTGTGCTCTATGAAAAGCCTGCATATTGCTGCTGTTAAAGAGGTGCCTTCGGAGGGCAGATTGATTGACCAGAAGGCGGCAGACGTGCCTGTGACAAGAAGAGAGCCAACGACACAAGCTGATGACCACCACCAACACCAGCATGAGGCTCAGCAGAATATGGGGACCGGTGATGCGCCAGTCGACCCCACACACACTATGATAAACGTGGTGCATTCTGTGCCACATGAGATGCAGGAGGAAGATGAGTGGAAGGAGCAGCCGCAGCCGGAGATTGATGAGCACGAGCAGGCCAAAGAGGACGCATCGATTAGGCATGCTGAGAATGAGGATGCACTCCGCGTGGTGGCGGTGGATGTGGTCGAGGGATCGGTCCCAGAACTAGAGCTGTTGGCAGCAGTGACTCCAAATGAGGACTTGGTGTTCGAGGAAGAAGTAGCAGAATGTACAAGGCTGTGCTCTATGAAAAGCATGCATGTTGCTGCTGTTAAAGAAGTGCCTTCGGAGGGCAGATTGATTGACCAGAAGGCGGAAGACGTGCCTGCGACAAGAAGAGAGTCAACGACGCAAGCTGATGACCACCACCAACACCAGCACGAGGCTCAGCAGAATATGGGGACCGGTGATGCGCCAGTCGACCCCACACACACTATGATAAACGTGGTGCATTCTGTGCCACATGAGATGCAGGAGGAAGATGAGTGGAAGGAGCAGCCGCAGCCGGAGATTGATGAGCACGAGCAGGCCAAAGAGGACGCATCGATTAGGCATGCTGAGAATGAGGATGCACTCCCGCGTGGTGGCGGTGGATGTGGTCGAGGGATCGGTCCCAGAACTAGAGCTGTTGGCAGCAGTGACTCCAAATGAGGACTTGGTGTCCGAGGAAGAGGCAGCAGAATGTACAAGGCTGTGCTCTATGAAAAGCATGCATGTTGCTGCTGTTAAAGAGGTTTCTTCGGAGGGCAGATTGATTGACCAGAAGGCGGTAGACGTGCCTGCGACAAGAAGAGAGTCAACGACGCAAGCTGATGACCACCACCAACACCAGCACGAGGCTCAGCAGAATATGGGGACCGGTGATGCGCCAGTCGACCCCACACACACTATGATAAACGTGGTGCATTCTGTGCCACATGAGATGCAGGAGGAAGATGAGTGGAAGGAGCAGCCGCAGCAGGAGATTGATGAGCACGAGCAGGCCAAAGAGGACGCATCGATTAGGCATGCTGAGAATGAGGATGCACTCCGCGTGGTGGCGGTGGATGTGGTCGAGGGATCGGTCCCAGAACTAGAGCTGTTGGCAGCAGTGACTCCAAATGAGGACTTGGTGTTCGAGGAAGAGGCAGCAGAATTTACAAGGCTGTGCTCTATGAAAAGCATGCATGTTGCTGCTGTTAAAGAGGTTTCTTCGGAGGGCAGATTGATTGACCAGAAGGCGGTAGACGTGCCTGCGACAAGAAGAGAGTCAACGACGCAAGCTCATGACCTCCACCAACACCAGCACGAGGCTCAGCAGAATATGGGGACCGGTGATGCGCCAGTCGACCCCACACACACTATGATAAACGTGGTGCATTCTGTGCCACATGAGATGCAGGAGGAAGATGAGTGGAAGGAGCAGCCGCAGCCGGAGTTTGATGAGCACGAGCAGGCCAAAGAGGACGCATCGATTAGGCATGCTGAGAATGAGGATGCACTCCGCGTGGTGGCGGTGGATGTGGTCGAGGGATCGGTCCCAGAACTACAGCTGTTGGCAGCAGTAACTCCAAATGCCGACTTGATGTCCGAGGAAGAGGCAGCAGAATTTACAAGGCTGTGCTCTATGAAAAGCATGCATGTTGCTGCTGTAAAAGAGGTTTCTTCGGAGGGCAGATTGATTGACCAGAAGGCGGCAGACGTGCCTGCGACAAGAAGAGAGTCAACGACGCAAGCTCATGACCACCACCAACACCAGCACGAGGCTCAGCAGAATATGGGGACCGGTGATGCGCCAGTCGACCCCACACACACTATGATAAACGTGGTGCATTCTGTGCCACATGAGATGCAGGAGGAAGATGAGTGGAAGGAGCAGCCGCAGCCGGAGTTTGATGAGCACGAGCAGGCCAAAGAGGACGCATCGATTAGGCATGCTGAGAATGAGGATGCACTCCGCGTGGTGGCGGAGGATGTGGCCGAGGGATCGATCCCAGAACTACAGCTGTTGGCAGCAGTAACTCCAAATGCCGACTTGGTGTCCGAGGAAGAGGCAGCAGAATTTACAAGGCTGTGCTCTATGAAAAGCATGCATGTTGCTGCTGTTAAAGAAGTGCCTTCGGAGGGCAGATTGATTGACCAGAAGGCGGAAGACGTGCCTGCGACAAGAAGAGAGTCAACGACGCAAGCTGATGACCACCACCAACACCAGCACGAGGCTCAGCAGAATATGGGGAACGGTGATGCCCCAGTTGTGCCACCTTCATCTGTCATGAATTCTATTTCTCGAAATTGAATTTATTTTTTTTCTTTAACTGTGGTCTTCTCTTTTTTAAATTTTTATTTTTCCTTTAGTCTGATATTTAAATTTTTATCGCCTTTGTCCATTTATTTTCTCTCTTAATGCAGCTTTCTCGGGGAAATTAGATTTTTATTTAGATTTTTGCAGTACCTCATACTTACTTCATGAATTTAAGCCCTTATATCTCTCCGTAGCGCAAGGCCCAAGTTTTTCGTGCCCGAACAAGTACTCGGAAAACTATTTTGATATAACAGATTGACCGCAGTCCAACATGTGTTTAGTAATCGAAGACCGTGATACTTAATATTCTTGTTTAAACAACCATTTAGGCAAATGCTCAGTGGCCCTGGCTGCTAATGGCCTTTCCGTTCGCCCAATGTACTTGCATCCGCAAGTGCACGTGAATTCATAAGCACAATTTGTCGGGGCATGCAGCGGCAAGGCATCCATTGGCTGTGAAAATTCAAACTGTTTTCTACCTTCCATTCATGATCTGTGTTATTAAAAGTCGGGTTGCAGTTGATAAGCTGTCACAATGGATAACGTCTGGTTAAGGGTTAGTTTGGCGTGTAGGTGGATGTGTAGTATGTTGTGGGGTGTAGGGGTTCTAGTTAGGAGAAACACCACACCGATCGAATTGGTCACTCCATTTGTCTCATGTATGTGGTGAATACTCCTGTGGCAGCCTCTAACTGGTACCTAACTCTCACCTGTGGCTCCTCGAAGTTGGGTTCTTCCCACCGGCCACACCCTGGGCAACCGTCACGACTGGCGGGCTAAACCAGGTGAGGGTCTCCGGTGTTGTGTATGCCTCCACACCCGGTATGTCTGACTCCGAACATCCCACCTCTCCCCTCTCAAAAAGTCCTACGGTGGAGGCGAAAGCAACCCCGTAGGCGCCCCAGGATAACTCGGGTCTTTCTCCCACTAAAACAAAACTGTGACCCAAAGTGAATATCGGCAGCCATCTGGAATGCCCGAGCAGCTCTATTTAGGGACAGCACTGCTTGCCTCCTCGCGGAGGAAGGGGCTAGAAAAGGTGCTCTAAACAAATGCTGGTTATCACGTCTTCTGCAGCCGGCCGCGGCTCGCAGATGGCAAACTACGCGGTCGTAAAACTCAAACAAACAACAATACCCCCGTCCCCATCCCCCTCACCATACCCTCCAGGCTGCTCGGATGAGTCCACCCACACAAGCAGTCTGGAATGGTTGTTCCCTTTTAGACAATCCTAGGAGCAAACGGCCGGATTGGTGGACGGCGCAAGTCGCTTTGGAACTGGCGACAAGGTGAGCATTGCTGCTCTAAGCGAGACCCGATTCTCTGAGCAGGGTCAGCAGGAGGAGGCTGGTGCCGGCTACACCTTCTTCTGGAGCGGCCGGCCAAAGGAAGAGCGACGCGACGCTGGTGTGGCCTTTGCCCTCCGGAACGACTTTGTAGGTCGTCTGCTCTGTCTGCCGCAGGGTATCAATGATCACCTGATGAGCCTCCCCCTGCCTCTTCGGGGAGACCAGTTCGCCACCATCATCAGCGCCTACGCTCCCCCAATGACGAGCTCTGATGCGGCGAAGGACAAATTCTACGAGGACCTGTACGCCGTGCTAGCGACTGTGCCGAAAGAGGACAAGTTAATTGTCCTTGGTGATTTCAATACCCGCGTCCGGACGGACCACGCTGCCTGGCAGGGAGCGCTGGGTCCCCAAGGTCTTGGTAGCTGTAACGCTAACGCCCTCCTTCTTCTGCGCACGTGTGCGGAACACCGTCTCCTGCTGACCAACACCTTCTTCCGCCTTCCGACGCGGGAGAAGGCCACGTGGATGCACCCTAGGTCGCGGCGCTGGCATCTGCTGGAATAGGTTCTCGTCCGGAGGCGAGATCGACAGGACGTGCTGGTAACCAAGGCGATCCGCGATGCCGATGGTTGGACAGATCACCGCCTCGTCATCTCTCAGATGAGGCTCCGACTGCAACCCCGACGAAGGCCCCAAGGTAAGAGGCCACCATATAAGTTAAATACTCTTTTATTAAATTTTCCTGCTCACTGTTTTGATTTCAGCAACCAAATAACCGAGAAACTGGAGGACCTGCATGCTCCAGATGATAACGCTACCGTGGAGACACGATGGTGTCAACTGCGAAATGTCATCCAGTCCACCGCCCTCGATGTACTCGGACGCGCACACCGTCGACACCAGGACTGGTTTGACGACAATGACGCCGACATCAGCAGCTTACTCGCGGAGAAGAATAGACTACACAAAGCCTACCTGGACCTTCGGACTGATGCCACCAAAGAAGCCTTTTTCAGATGCCGCCGTCTTGTAAGGCAAGGGCCGTGGAAGATGGATGATGTCTGGATGGTTCGAAGGGCTGAGGAAATCCAGGGGTATGCGGACCGCAATGAAATGAAAATTTTTTCAAAGCCATCAAGGCCATCTACGGCCTGTGTATCAAGGGGTCCGCACCGCTGCTTAGCGCTGACGGCACAACACTGCTGACAGAGAAATCGCAAGTTCTGTGGAAAGTCATGCAGAAATTCGGCTATCCTTAGCGGTTCACGCACATTGTGCGTCAGCTTCATGACGGGATGATAGCGCGCGTCACTGACAACATGATGATATCCGAAGCATTCGCAGTGACCAACGGAGTGAAGCAGGGCTACGTATTGTCTCCCAACCTGTTCAGTCTCATGTTCTTGGCTATGCTAATGGACGCCTACCGTGATGAACAGCCTGGGATCCGAATCGCCTACAGAACTGAAGGGCACCTTCTTAGCAGTCGGCGTATCCTGGCTTCAACGCTCGTCTCTACTGGCAGAGTCCATGACTTGCTCTTCGCGGACGACTGCGCCCTTAACACCGTGACGAAGGAGAACATGCAAAGGAGCATGGACCTTTTCGCCGCAGGCTGCACTGATTTCGGATTAACAATCAGTACAGCCAAAACGGTTGTCTTGCACCAGCCACCGCCCAGCGAATCAATGTCAACGGTGCTCAACTCAAAAATATGGAAACCTTCGCTTATCTAGGTATCAAGCAGTCACGCAACACGAGAATCGAGGACGAGGTTGTCCAACGGATCTCCAAAGCCAGTCAGGCCTTCAGCCGGCTGCAGGCCTCCGTGTGGAATCGCTACGGTATTCACCTGAACACCGAACTAAAGATTAACAAGGCCGTTGCCTTGAAGACACTCCTTTACGGAGCGGATACCTGGAACGTCTACTCGTACCAAACCAAGAAGCTAAATCACTTCCATATCGGCTGCCTCCGCAGAATACCTAAGCTGAGATGTCAAAACAGGATCCCGGACACGGAAGTCCTGGAGCATTCATGCCATGCTGAGGCAAGTGCAACTGCGATAGAGCGGCCATCTGGTAAGAATGGACGACGAGTGACTACCCAAATGACTTTTCTTCGGAGATGTCGCTATGGGTGCTCACCGACAAGGAGATCAAAAACGGCGCTACAAGGACACTTCGAAAAACTCGCTGAAGCAACTGCAAATCAACCCGGCGACCTGGGAGGACCTCGCCCAGGATAGATCGGCATGGAGAAGATCCATGAAGACTGATTAAGAAATCTATAAGGCCAAGTGGATCGCCGCCACCGAGGCCAAAAGAGCGGCACGAAAGTTACCAGCACCCCGGACCAACATCGTCGACGCCCAGGCCCTGCCAGCATGCCCGCGCTGTCAACTCATCGTCCGCGCGCGAATCAGCCTTGGTTGGACATCTTTGGACGCAATGCACCAACAATCCTAAAATTCCAATTTCTACGTAAAATTCTGCCAACCCTCCTTCAGACTCCCCCACCCTCACTAATGGCATCAATTCCATTACTCCCACCATCATAGAGACCACATCCATCTACTCATCGCCTGTTACCCCCACGACCACAACCACCACCGCCTTCGCCTTCACTACCTCCACCACCACCATCATCAGCGATGGGAATCTCTCCTAAGCTGTACTCAATGTGACCGCACATTCACCTCACGCATCGGCCTGGTCGGCCACTTGCGAATACATCGTACAGAGACCGGTGAGCCAGTGCCTGGAGCACCATCACACAGCAGAGATCGTCGCCTCCACTGCCCTCCACTGTCCTCGCGCATTCACCCATCACATGGGCCTATTCGGTCACATGCGAATCCATGACAGCGGAATTCACCACAATGCCGACAACACCGATACACCATGCAAACCCTCCGCTCCTGCTATTCTTAGCGCCCTGCCAACCCCACTACCATGAATGACATCCTCCCAGCCTCTAACGATTTCTCCTGCCAACACTGCACCCGCAACTTTAACTCATGCATCGGCCTGGTCGGTCACCTGCAAATCCATCGCACGGAGGCTGGTGAACCAGTGCCTGGGGCTTTGACATACAGTCGACGCGCCCGCCTTCACTACCCTCACTGCTCCCGCACATTTACACACCGCATGGGTCTATTAGGACACATGCGCCTCCACGACAACCTCCGGTAAACCACCGGAGGCTAAGCTACATCAGCGCACACAACCTACACCGATGCATCGACAGCACCCTCACAATCACCATTTACCAGAGTATATCACGGTTTCCTAGAAACCGTGGCTGGGAAGTCTGCCAATCTGACCCTTCCATCAGACCACGCCGTTGGCTCAGTGTATGTGCTGTGTGTCGAGTGGCTGACCAGGGAACTGGGAGTCAGATGGCGATGGCTGCTCCATATCCCCTGAGTTTGTGAATCCTTGTGTGTGCGTTATGGGGGCCAGGTCGCGCTGTGGCGCGCGAAGACGGGTACGCCGACCCGTCAGCCAATGCGCCCACTCCCACATCAGGTAACTGACCGGCTAGGACAGTGTCTGATGTTGGGGGTTGGGGAGATTGTGAGGTCGACAGCTCAGCGCATGTTCCTCACTATAAACAATCTGACGCGCTTGAAACTATCACGTTGCGCTAAAAGCCGTGGCTTGTAAGGTTGCCAACTGACGGGGCCAACTGGACAGCCCAATGTTTGTTTTGTGTGGAGTGGCTGACTGGCGGACTGAGAGTCAGGTTGCAATGGCTCCTTCTGAATGTGGCCTTTATGGCACTCCCATTCCGTGGGATCTGACCCAGGTTTAGTGTTACGTCAAGGGGTGGCTATGGCCGCGCCAGCCACATGCGCCCTCTCCCATCTCCGGTCTTCTTGACTCGATCTTGACACCGGGCTCAGGTGGTGAAGGAGGAGAGAGTGCGGTAGCTGCAGCGCAAGGCTAATTCACGCGCAAGTCACCGTTTGGGCACCAACCTTCCGTGGAGCATACGGTGGATCTCGTCGACACCGACAGTCGAACTGTCGTAGTGTTTTGTAATCAACTGCTAAAAAGCAGCTTACTTAAACGATGACGGTGGGCCTATGTATTTCTTTTTATTGCTAAGAACGTATTGCTCTTTCTATCCTTCAAGCTACCCTTCCTCAGAATCATCGGGCCCCTTATAACACCCCTACTTATGAATTGTGTTCGTTTGCATGGTTGCATAATAGATTTTTACCGGTTTGTTGGGTCACGCAAACAGTCCTTGCCGGATTATGGTTTCGATTTCATTTAATGTAATGTTACGGTTGAACATGGGATTATTTACACTTCCTGGAATTACGCGCAGGGTAGGGAGTTCCCATTTCCGTGGGCAGTTAAGGTGGTCACATAAGTTATCCTTTACCTACATACAAATTGCGAAATCATCTCATGGCATAAATATCCCATAGTCTCCTCGATGGGAATGGAATAATATAAAGCTGAAACGTCCAGAATTAGCACTGCCTGCCGACTGTTGAGGTCCAAAATGTAAAATCAGCCCTAATAACGCCGATCATGTCACCGGAGATGTTGGAATGCGAAGTAATTGCGGGTAGTAAGTGGGACGATTTTGATACAAATAACTGGCGCCATATCTGAAGACTACCTCAGCATGTATATAAGCTACTTTGCACGCAGTTATCTGGATCCTCAGTCTAGACAATGGTGAGTAAACAAGCGACATAGTTGGACGCGGTGAGTGTCCTGGCTTTGGCCCTTGTACACGATTCTGTCCAAAGAGCTGGTGTTACGACGCCGCCCATGGCGAAACGAAGACGCAACCATGCGGCGTCCCGGCCACGGCATTTCGACAGCCAATCAGCGTGCGCAGTACTATCAAGCACGCGCGTGGCGGATCGAATAATCAATATTTTTCCCGCAAGGAGTTCTCGCGCACAAACCGGCCATTCAAAGATCGCCACGCCACAGGCTGGAAGTTTCTGGAACATCCGTCACGTTTTGGCAGACGATGGGTCGGAATATTCTAGAAAGCTCCGAGGGCCAGATAAATAAGGCGAGTTTGGATATGACGAAAAGATTTCATGTGTTCGCAGTTTGAAGTAACTCATTGTTTCCCAAACCGAATCCCTCCATAGATCAGGCCAACAAAGCTGAACTCCCATCTCGGATACTCTTCAATCGCTTTCTCCTGGCAATTACGGCAGCACTCTTATTGTGACCGCAGTGCAGATTACTATTTGGTGAAACGTCACCTGGTGCGGTTTTTAGTCAATCGTCTTAGATGCCCCACCCTGGCCACACCATGCGCTCATACACAATGTTCTCCATGATTCAAGCGTTTAAATGATTTTGCTTTTCAACTCCTCATCCTAATCTGCCTCAACGGATTTGGATGGTGTTGTATACCCGTTAGTAACCATTAATAACCGATATATTATGAATGAAGATTTCGCGCTCTTAAACAATCCCATAAGTAGAAACTTTTTAATACCAATTGATAATCTTTTTATAGCACAAAATTTGAAGAAGGCGTTCTTTGCTAACAAACGAGCATGAGAAAGAATACTTTATTTTAATATTTTCTATAAAATATATTTGCATTTATAAGGCCATGGAATATCAACGAGAAAAATGCATGCTAACTAAGTCGCAATTTTTAACCAAGTATAGTTTTTGCAGGCGGCCGGAAAGAAGCTCGTTTAAAATCCGGAATCCTGATGTGACTGGAATATCTTGGTATTAGGCTACACACGTATCCCTATAACGACCCTTATAAAGAAAGTTATGCTTGCACAAAAGACTACTTGACGGGTCAGCAGTGCCCTTTATTCGTAAGATGTATGTTGCTCGGTTATTCGCTGAGCAGACTGCAGCTGACAGATTGTTAGCGGAAGGACTTACCTCTTAAGAAAAAAAACATAGTTTTAGAAGATGAACAGCGTCCAGAAGGCAGGACTTACTCCTGAACCATGGCAACCATGACGTCGGCTAGAAGTGTAAGAACGAGTACGCTCATTTTTGCAACTAATGGCACGAGCCGACTTCGAATTTTGTACGCAGTTGCTTGTATATGCACTGATGCAAGGATAGATCGCCAACGGTCTGTGCACTGTACGATCCGTAGGGCAGAATGCAGGCAAACGTCCGGTCTGTAAGGCGTTAGACACATTGGCCTTGATTTTTGTCTATAGACTTATAACTTTAACGAACACAGATGATTGATCTTTCCATAAGAATCATGCCAGAAACCTCCTGAGACCTTTCACATTCATCTGTTGGGGTGGCTGCTGAGTATCAAAACTTTTTTCAAGGATTGTGAACCAGTTCTCACTAGATAAATGGGCGCAGTTCGTTGGCATATTGACGGGATGCTACTGTTTGACATAAAAATAAAAAAATATTTTATGCATGCTTTTTCCCTTTGTCTGCAGCTGGGAACATCTTCGTGCTTGCCTGACCGGTTATCTGAAGAAGGCGGAATACAAGTTGTTTGTACTCTCTGACACGGCTTCCAATTTTATTCCACTATGCTGCTTGTGAATTATAACATGTTTAAACGCCAAATACTATTTATTTATTCAACAGTTGACGAAGGTGAAGTGGAAAGTCGTTGAGTCAGATTCTCTTTTTGGTTTTGTGAAATTCCTGATCATAGGATAAGAATTAGCTGCAAGGGTAGTTCTGCCAGGGAATGTTTATTACCTAACTTATGAAATTTCAAGATTACAGTATGAGGTGGTAGCACAAAACACATTTGGGGTTATTATTTATTTTCTTTTTTTACTGATTTTAGGCGCAGAAAGCAGTTTAAACACGCAGAGATAATTTAAAATCTGTTTTATTGCAGGAAAACAGGCCAGAATTGAACGAACTTCGATGGTTCTTGGCCTCTAATTAATTTCCCAGGCTATTTAAATGCTTCTCTTCATCACCCGTAAGAAACGAGAATCTAATAACGCGTACAACTGCGATCAAAGACAGTAACCAGACAGTCCATATCTTATTCCTATCGAAAATATACTTGCACTTATCAAAAAAAGGTTGCACAATGTATAGGAGAGTCTTTCCAGGCACGAAAAACTTGATTTACTGCTAAATACTTACCTTGACGAAGCTACTATAGACAACCTGTCTATTTCCATTTCTGCTAGACATGGTGCTACTTTGAGCGTAAACGCACAGTCATTACTTTTCATTTTCATGCGCCCATTTCGTTAGCTATCTTCAGGGTTAGTTTTATTTGATTGATTTTTATATATATATATATATATATATATATATATATATATATATATATATTTATATTCTGAACTGTGGGGTTTTAGTGAAAAATAATTAAGTTTATGTCAGTAAATATTAATTTGTAAGTCACAATGCGTCTTTTTTTAAATAAAGGTGGATTCTTTACTGTTTTGAGGCTTTAGCTGACACTGTGTTGGCTGATTTTGCGTTACAATAATTTTTCTTGGGAAATTCATGCCGGTGTGTCAAAACCGCACCTAAAACGATAGATGGGTGTGTTAGACTGATTTCAGCTAGGTTAGGCGAGGGAATACACATTCTGTGAACGTTGAGGGTACGAACAACGGATCCACTTGGCAGGCAGGTTGACTGTTTCGCTAAAATCACCTTAGCTAAAATAACCATCCTCGCAGAATGCTTCACTCGGTCGCGAGCGCTGTTCATACATGTCTTCTAATGCAAATGCTAACTCCGATTTGATTTCAGTAGAAGCCCTTACTTTCTGACGAACCTCCTTGGAGCGATAGGGATCCACATCCACAAAGAACAAGAAAGTACTTTCAATTCCAGTTTCAAGTTATGCTAGTAATAAGGGGTTAAAGCAGAGTATTGCTCTTGAGCGAGTCCTGTGAATTGGCATGAACAAGGATGGCATAGGCCGCTCTCAAATGGTTTGCTATCTCCGATAGAACAGCTCAGTTAAGGTCCTTAAAAAGTTTCCATCATACCTATTAAAAATTTATTGTCATAGGTTAATACCATGCATATACCAGCGGGGGTTAACTAGTGACGTATAATCTTCAACGAGCAGCTGCATATAGGCAAGTGCACTGAAATTTGAGAACATATTACTTCAACTGATAGTATTCGAACCCAAAGGCGCTTCCACCGTTCGCATTATATATATATATATATATCTATATAGATCGGTGTGCGCCTTTTCCTGTTTAATGAAGACCCGATCTGCAGCAACAGAGAATGACTGGTGGTGAGGCACTGATGAACTTCGGTTCGATGAAGTGCTCACGACCCATCTGCTAGACTCAGTGTGGACTCTCTGCGCCGTACTCAGCGCATGTTTGTGTTTCCAGTCCCAGCTGGTAGGCAGGGTTATGATTGGCTAAATGAAGGCAGAATAAGCCCGAAACATACTGTATACATCTACACATATTCTCTGTCGCGTCTCCTCTCCGCAATTATAACTTGGCCGACTTCGGCTCGGTAATTGGTTGCCTGTTCATGACCTTTGCCACCCATACGGAGCTTGTTTGCTTCAGGAAGCCACTAGATCGGTGTGCGCCTATTCCTGTTTGAATATATATATATATAAATTAAGTTGAGTTCTTTGGGAAAAAATAACTTTATTGTAAAAATTTTCGAATCTGGTGCCAGAGTTCGTCGTCAAACAAATGGGAGATGTACAGAAAACAGTTAACCTTAAATAATTCCTAACACAGGATTTTATGTTTGGCTAAAGTTTGAGCCAATAGATGTCCATAGATTTAAGTTATTCGGTCGATAGTGGTTGATTTCGCCTCAACTTGACCTTGAGAAATTTGTAATTGGCATATAAGTCTATATGCCCGTTAATGCATGCCTTGTCTGAGTGCATTGCCTCGAGGAATTCGCGGCCATTCCTTGTTGGGCAGGCGCCGACGATGTGGGTATCCTCCCATCCAAATAGGTGTCCTGTGTCCAGTGTGTGCATGACTGGGGTGTAGGGGTACTCGTTAGAGGGCAGCACCACACAGCTTGCATTTGGTCGCTCCATTTTTCTCGTACAGGTGGTGAATGCTCCTGCGGCCGCCTCTAACTTGTACCCAACTCTCACCTGTGGCTCCTCGAAGTTGGGTTCTTCCCAGCGGCCACACCCCGGGCAACCGTCACGACCGGCGGGCTAAACCAGGTGAGGGTCTCCGGTGTTGTGTGTGCCTCCACACCCAGGTATGTCTGACTCCCGAACTTCCCACTTCCCCCTCTCAAAAAGTCCTACGGTGGGGGGCGACAGCAACCCCGTAGGCGGCCCAAACTAACTCGGGTCGTTCTCCCACTAAAACAAATCCGTGACCCATAATGGAGTTCGGCAGCCGTCTGGGATGTCCGAGCAGCCCTGTTAGGGATAGCACTGCTTGCCTCCTCGCGGGAAGGGGCTAGAAAATGTGCCCTAAAAAAATTCTGGGTTTCACGTCTTCTGCAGCCGGCAGCGGCTCGCAGATCGCAAACTACGCGGTCGTAAAACTCAAACAAACAACAATACCCACCGTCCCCATCCCCCTCGCCATAACTTCCAGGCTGCTCGGGTGAGTCCACTCAAACTAGCAGCCTGGAATGTTTGTTCACTTTCAGACAATCCTAGGAGCAACCGGCCGGAACGGAGGACGGCGCTAGTCGCTCGGGAACTGGCGCGCTACAAGGTGGACATTGCTGCTCTCAGCGAGACCCGATTCTCTGAGCAGGGTCAGCTGGAGGAGGTGGGGGCCGGCTACACTTTCTTCTGGAGCGGCCGGCCAAAGGGAGAGCGACGCGACGCTGGTGTTGCCTTTGCCATCCGTAACGACATCGTGGGACGTCTGCCCTGTCTGCCGCAGGGTATCAATGATCACCTGATGAGCCTCCGCCAGCCTCTTCGGGGAGACCAGTTCGCCACCATCATCAGCGCCTACGCCTCCCCAATGACGAGCTCTGATGCGGCGAAGGACAAATTCTACGAGGACCTGCACGCCTTGCTGGTGACTGTGCCGAAAGAGGACAAGTTAAATTGTCCTTGGTGACTTCAATGCCCCCATCGGGACGGACAGAGCTGCCTGGCAGGAGTGCTGGGTCCACACGGTCTCGGTAGCTGCAACGATAACGGCCTCCTTCTTCTGCGCACGTGTGCGGAACACCGTCTCCTGCTGTCCAACACCTTCTTCCGCCTTCCGACGTGGGAGAAGGCCACGTGGATGCACCCTCGGTCGCGGCGCTGGCATCTGCTGGACTATGTTCTCGTCCGTAGGCGAGATCGACAGGACGTGCTGGTAACCAAGGCGATCCGCGATGCCGATGGTTGGATAGATCACCGCCTCGTCATCTCCCAGATGAGGCTCCGACTGCAATCCTGACGAAGGCCCCAAGGTAAGCGGCCGCCAGGTAAGTTAAATATTCTTTTGTTAAATTTGCCTGCTCACTGTTTTGATTTCAGCAACCAAATAACCGGGAACCTGGAATACCTGCATGCTCCAGATAATAACAGCACCGTAGAAACACGATGGTGCCAACTGCAAACTGCCATCCAGTCCACCGCCCTCGAAGTTCTCAGACGCGCACGCCGTCAAAACCAGGACTGGTTTGACAACAATGACGCCGACAGCAGCAACTTACTCGCGGAGAAGAATGGACTACACAAAGCCTACATGGACCTTCGGGCTGAAGCCACCGAAGCAGCCTTCTTCAGATGCCGCCATTTTGTATGGCAACACTCTTCCAGGAGATGTGGCGCCAAGGACAAGTTCCTCAGGATTTCAAAGACTTTTCTACGGTGATGTCGCTACGGTCAAAAACGACGCTACAAGGACACTTTGAAGAAATCGCTGAAGCAACTGCAAATCAACTCAGCGACCTGGGAGGACCTCGCCCAGGATAGACCGGCATGGAGAAGATCAGTGAAGACTGGTTCAGCAATCTATGAGGCCAACCGGATCGCCGCCGCCAAGGCCAAAAGAGCGGCACGAAAGTCACCAGCGCCCCGGACCAACACCGCCAATGCCCAGGCCCTGCCAACATGCCCGCGCTGTCAACGCATCTTCCGCGCGCGAATCGGCCTGGTTGGACATCTTCGGACGCAATGCACCAACAATCCGTCAATTCCAATTTCTACGTCAAATTCTGCCAACCCTCCTTCTGACTCCCCCACCCTCACTCCTGGCATCAATTCCATTACTCCCACCATCACAGAGACCACATCCATCTATTCATCGCCTGTTACCCCCACCACTGCAACCACCACCACCTTCGCCTTCACTACCACCACCACCACCATCAGCGATGGGGAATCTCTCCTAAGCTGTACTCAATGCGACGGCGCATTCACCTCACGCATCGGCCTGTCGGTCACTCGCAAATACATCGTACAGAGACCGGTGAGCCAGTGCCTGGAGCACCATCACACAGCAGAGATCGTCGCCTCCACTGCCCTCACTGTCCTCGCGCATTCACTCATCGCATGGGCCTATTCGGTCACATGCGCATGCATGACAACGGAATACACCACAATGCCGACAACACCGATACACCATGCACACCCGGCGCTCCTGCCATTCTTAGCGCCCCTGCCACCCCACTACCATGAATGACATCCTCCCAGCCTCTACCGATTTCTCCTGCCCACACTGCGCCCGCACCTTCACCTCACGCATCGGTCTGGTCGGTCACCTGCGAATCCATCGCACGGATGCTGGTGAACCAGTGCCTGGGGCTCCGACATACAGTCGACGCGCTCGCCTTCACTGCCCCTCACTGCTCCCGCACATTTTACACACCGCATGGGCCTATTAGGACACATGCGCCTCCCGACAACCTCCAGTAAACCACCGGATGCTAAGCTACATCAGCGCACCCTACCTACACCAATACATCGACAACACCCTCACAATCACCATTTACCAGAGTATATCACGGTTTCCTAGAAACCGTGGCTGGGAAGTCTGCCAATCTACGCTTCCACCAGACCACGCCGTCGGCTCAGTGTATGTGCTGTGTGTGTCGAGTGGCTGACCAGTGGACTGGGAGTCAGACGGCGATGGCTGCTCCATATCCCCTGAGTTTGTGAATCCTGGTGTGTGCGTTATGGGGGCCAGGTCGTGCTGTGGCGCGCGAAGACGGGTACGCCGATCCGTCAGCCAATGCGCCCACTCCCACATCAGACAACTGACCGGCTCGGACAGTGTCGATGGTGGGGGATTGGGGGAGAAGTGAGGTCGACAGCTCAGCGCATGTTCTTCACTATAAACAATCTGACGCGCTTGAAACTATCACGGTGCGCTAAAAGCCGTGGCTTGGAAGGTTGCCAACTGACGGGATAACTCGGACCGCGTGGTCAGCCCAATGTGTGTTTTGTGTGGAGTGGCTGACTGGCGGACTGAGAGTCAGGCTGCAATGACTCCTTCTTAATGTGGTCTTTATGGCACTCCCACTCTGTGGGATCCGAGCCAGGTGTGGTGGTACACCCAGGGGCGGCTCCGGCCGCGCCAGCCACCTGCGCCCTCTCCCATCTCCGGTCTTCTTGACTCTGTCTTGACACCGGGCTCAGGTGGGGGGAGGGAGGAGAGAGTGCGGTAGATGCAACGCAAGTCTACTATCACTTTAAACTAAATCACGCGCAAGTCACCGTCCCTGCACCACCTGGTGTGGAGCATACGGTGGACCTCGTCGAAATCGACGGTCGAACTGTCGTCGTCGTGTGCATGACTACCTGCGATAAAGGGTCTCCTCTCCTCACTTCTAACTGATGTTCGTGTAAAGAGGTGGATAGAGATTTCCCGGTTTGGCCACAATAAACTGCATCACAACTGGTACAAGGTATTTTGTAGACGACTTCTTTTCTATTGAAATAGCCAACCCTGTCTTAAGGATATATATTTTTTACCGTACTACCGACATAGGTACTAGCGTAAAAGCCCAAAAACTTGTTTCGCCGATGTCTCTGTTGCTACGTTACGCAGCAACAACGAGTTCGGCTTGTCAGTGGGTCTCCTAGCGTTTTTTATGCGGTTTCTGGCATATGGACTCAAGAAAATAATCGGGGAGATAATTTCTGAAATTATTAAGTGCAGAAAATGGAGTCAGGTGATTCGGAAATGAATTTATAGGGTCAGACCCGACATTTCAATGAACATTTAGTTCGTAGACAATCGACCACTGTGGAATAACCACGTGATGCCCATTCTACAAACAAGTAGTATGAATCTTATATGGCAAAGACATTATACCTTCCTTCCGATATATATGAACATCTCGCAGTCGAAAGCATACAAACTCTGCTATAAGCGCCCTTTAACGAGGCGGACACGAAACTCAAAATGAGGCACCTTGTCGACCGCCCGAAACACTGCTTGAACACATTCTTCACCTTCAATGGACCCGTGTACGAACATGTCAAAGGTACGCCAATGGGGTCACCGATGTGCGGCCTGATCGCTGAGGCAATATTGCAGCGGTTGGAGGCACTGGCTTTCGACAACTATCGGTCACGATGGTGGATACAGTATGTTGATGACACTTTTGTCATCATCAGTCCGGACAAGATTAAGGATTTCACAAAGAATCCGAATTAAATCTCCCCCGACATCCAGTTCGCGATGGATGAGGAAAAGACTGTCATTTGCTGTTTTTCAACGTACTCGTATGCAGAAAGAGCGATGGAGAACTCAAAACGACGGTTTACAGGAAGGCGAAAAATGCCTCTCGCATTCTGAGTTATCTTAGCCACTTCGCTCTCTCACACAAACGCAGCTGCGTGAGAACACTGTACCATCGAGCAAAAACCCATTGCGCCGAACAAGGTGACAAAAAGGCTGAGGTCCAGTTTCTCCGGAAACTCTTCACGGTCAACGGATATCCTGGGAGTTAGGTTGAGAAATACAGGCGAGAAGCCAAGAGGATAAATTCGAAGAGACCGCCAAAACCGAAGTGCTGGCAAGCAGTACCTTACCTAGCTGGTGTATCCGGATAATTCGCTAGACTAGTGAGCGAATTTGGGTTTGACATGGCTCACAGCCTGGAAGCGAAAAATCCGCTGACAACGCATGCAACCTAAAGACCCAATCCCTCAACGAAAAATCTGGCGTCATTTGCCGGATAGACTGCAATTTTGGTCGAGCCATTTATGTTGGCAAAACCGGCAAACGAGTTTGCACGAGAATACACGAGCACGAGTTCACTCTGAGATGGAAGGATAAACTTTCATTGGTAGCCGCTCACGCGTCCTCACCAGGGTACGACTTTGACTTTGGTAGTGTGAGAATACTGAGTCAGTCAGATGACCGAGTTTCAGGCCTGCTGCAGGAAGCGTGGCACTCGACTGTGGAATCGATCAATAGACATTGAGCTGCCAGCTGCATATCAGGCCCTGGCACTGATGAAGGTCATACTTGGCAGAGGTAATTTTTATTCCGTGACGATGGGCTCACGTGAGAGTTCGAAACGTCGGATGAATAAACACCTGGGCCTGGGGAACGCTTTCCCACCTTCTCGCATATGCTCGACCATTCGGAATATATGAACATACTACTTGCAATATTTAAGTACGCGTTGTTGTTAATTCGTTGACGTCTTCGGACGGTTACTGGCTTCGCGCATGCAATTATGCAATCTGCTGTTTAATGTTCATTATGTATTCGTAAAATTAATTCAGCATGTTTGAACCAATATGGAGGTCAAAGAAGTTTGCATAAACTTCTCTCCTTAAACCTTAATGGAACTGAAAGAGTCTAAACCAAATAATTTTGATCCTAGGAAAACTAGGGCATCTTGATTGGTGACTGTTAACGAGAACATGTATTTTCTAGGGCAAACGGATGTCAAAACCGAAATTTACAAGAAAACTCTGTCAGGAGGTTAGAGAAGCTTGATTTCTCTGAATTCTCTGACATCTACAGGTGGGCGACATCGCAATTCTGGTCGATTTCGCTTGGGCCGTTGTAGTCGTGGCCTGATCTCACTCGTCTCGTTCGCGCCGTTGGAAATATCTTTTTCTAAACATGGTAGAAAAGAGTCAGAAATGACTTCAGAAAAATTTTTCCATATGATATTGGTGAGTGTCTGCTTGAATAAATATGCCAGCTGCATCGACAGAGAATGCCCAATGCCGAGCCACTGACGAGATTCGATTAAGTGTTTTTGACTCAGCTGATAGATCCCGTTTGCGGATTGTCTGCGTCGAAAGTGTGCAAATGGTTGTTTCTTACCGTAGCTTTCGGGCAGGATAATGTTAACAGAGCAAGCCAAATGCTACTTTTAACAATCTAACAAATATTCTGACGTGTCCCTGTCTGTCACGATCGGTGAGCGCCCCCCCCCCTACCATGCATATTTATATGAGCTGGACATGTAGTTTTAGTTATTTACGCTCTTTGCGAAAAGTAGAAACTGTTATTTTCAAATTTGTCGACGTTGGTTCCGAAGGTCATCGTCAAAATTTGAGTAAATGTGCAAAAACTGTTAGCATTTCAAACATGCTTACGAAGACAAAAGTGAAGGTGCTTTCCGACAAAATGAAATCCAGTCTTCCTGCTTCAAATAAATTAGACTTTCTTGCAAACATTGAATCCATCCTATCAAAGTCAAAGCTCAAGGAATACGATGGGTTTAAAATGGAGGACGTTTAACGAGGAACTAGACAAATAGCGTCGAAAATTTGCCAAAAATATTTCCAGTCTTTTCGCAAGAAGTGTCGTTGTCTTGTGGTTCACCGATCTGCTTAAGGAACATGTATGTTCCGTTGTGCCATGGAGCTCACTTTAGAGCCATCGCAGGCGGTTGAATAGTGACGTGTACCATATTCTAATGAAGTGGAACCGACAAAGACAAGGGAGACCGGAATGTCAATTTCTGCCTTATTCTCCATCATCAGTCAGTCATACTCAATCCCAAGTGTGGACCACCTGGGACTCGAATCCATTATTTTTGGAACTTAATTCAAACGCTCTACCATTGAGCCACGGGCTTGTTGTTTTGTCGGTTGCAATCGGGAATATGATGATAGTGAGCGGTTCACTGATCTGCTTAAGGAACATGCATGTTATGTTGTGCCCTGGAGCTCACTTTAGAGCCCTCGCACGCGGTCGCATAGCGACCTGTAGCATATGTTGATAAAGTGGAATCGACAAAGACAAGGGAGACCGGAATGCCAATTTCTCGCTGATTAGCCGTCATGTGCCAAGGATCTTGCCCATATAACCAAAATCCCTCTTATCACAGTTTTGGCATGGTATGCTGTAGACCATAGCTGATTGTTCTGCTAGAAAGTTTGTCCCCCACAGGCACACTAAACATAGCCATAGAATTGCATCTCGCCTACCAGGCGATACGCAAAAGGCTGGAGTCAACTGGGGCAGGGGCATTGGAGCAAAATCACGCGTTGCCGACAACTGACGTCAGAGAATAAGAAGAGAGGAGCCGGCCGAGGCCACGTGACTAGCGTTGAACCCCACCTCACCACCACACCCACGAGGCGGACACTACGCCCGCTGATGGCAGCAGAAGAAACAAATGTCATGTGAGTGGAGAGGTCAAGCCTAATCAGCATCGAACAGGCAGGTCAAGGTTCGTACGCCAAGCATGGACATAATACCAGGCATGTGTCAAGGCTGAAACAGTCAACATCAGCAGGAAGATCAACCACAGAACTCTGGTGATGAAAACGAGAGGGTTTCCGAAACGTCAGTCAAAATACTGTCCGGTCCATAAACTCGTCTCTTCTTTTTCTTCGTCTTCTTCGGTCGAGGATGAGCTGGATAAGATATCTGGACCTCGAAATATATATATATATACACATCCCGGGTGATCCACACCGGGGATTTTTTATGACTGGCTAATGACGGCTAATAAGTCAGAAATGGCCATTCCGGTCTCCCTTGTCTTTGTAGGTTCCATCTTATCAACATATATCTCAAGTCGCTATGCGACTGCCCGCGAGGGCTCTAAAGTGAGCTCCAAGGCACAGCGGAACATCAGTGTTCCTTAACCAGATCGGTGAGCACCACATTTCATAGTCCGTATTCCCGATCGCAACCGACAAAACAACAGGTCCGTTGTTTAATGGTTGAGTGTTACACCCAATGACTAAATTACGCGAGTTCGAATCCCGGGTGATCCAAACCTGGGATTGGGTATGCTTGGCTGATGACGGCTTATAAGCCATAAAAATGGCCATTCCGGTCTCCCTTGTCTTTTTCAGTTTCATCTTATCCTTTATATATATATATATATATATATATATATATATATATATATATATATATATATATATCGGGTTAATAATTTCTGAAATTATTAAGTGCAGGACATGGAGTCAGGTGATTCGGACATGACTTTTTAGGGTCAGACCCGAAATTTCAATGAACATTTGGGTCGAAGATATATATATATATATATATATATATATATATATATATATATATATATATATATATATATATATATATACATTGCACCTTTAGCGCATGATTACTCTCGACTTGATCACCTTATGGAAGTTGCGAGATGTGGATATCCAACTAGCTGTTACCTCAGTTGTTTTCTGTCATTTTGTCCTTAAACACTCTGCTGCTGTCTGATGGAAAGAAAGAGAGAGTGAACAAAACGGTTTGTCAAAAGTGCATTCATTGTGACTGTGTATACTGTGGCACATTGTTTTCTGCCCCAGTTCCACTGCACCTATGAATAGTCGCGAATGAAAATAAGGTCATTTGATGCGCTCGAAAAGAATTAAAAGCCTCCCGCTCCTGCCGTGCTCTTACCTCACACACTGATTTGCCATACCACTAACGGTAAGATCAATAAACCGAATGAATTGAACCTAGGTGCTAAGCAGGAGGGCTAAAGTTTGAGGTGCTGTTTTAGCACACAGCGGCAACAGCCAGCAAAGCAGTTGAAATGACTAACAGTAGCCAAAGCTGCGAGGAATATGAAAGAAGCACTGTAAAACAGTGTGAACGCACTACTTAAAACGGGCGATTATTAGTTAACTGTCTACGCAGACGGAACTAGCTCATGTTTGAAACATGGACTGACTTAGGCTATACAGACGGTCTCAGTCTATGACTATAGTACTTCCAGTTTTTGAGTTACTCGGCTAGCAACAACCTATATCAGCGAGTAATATATTATTTTTAAAGGATTCAACTTCCTAGTTCGGTGTGATGTGGTTTAGGTTTGGAGATAGGAGCATGTTTGAGACCAGGATGCAAGATTTGGATGTCAAGCGAACCTGGAAAGTGGAAAAGACACTGCTCAAAAGAAAACCATCGCGAAGGAAATGATGATGAGGATGGCTACGACGTGGACGATGCCAAGGATGCTGATCATGGTGGTGGTGGTGGAACTAGTGATGGTAATGAGGATGACGACGATGACCAGGACGATGATGCTGGTGGTGGTGATGAGGATGACGATGATGAGGATGAGTAGGAGGATGAAAAGCGAATGAAGAATGTGAATTAGCTGTAAGCCAAGTGAGGAGAAGAGAATGGGGTAAAAAAATATGAAACTAAAGGGATAACGGGAGCAGAAGAATTAAGGCGGCAGTGAGAGGGATTTTCCTGAGGAGCAAAAGGATAAAAACTGTAACGAACACCAAACTAATACCCGGGTTTCCGGAGAGAAACGGACTGAGAAAGCATATTGGTGTTTTCTTTCCACAGGCCTGGCATTTGCGGCCGTGGTTCCATTTTGATTGGGGCTCCTCGACCCATCCATGGGCGAACGTAATTTCTCGACAGTGAAAACAGCGTAGTCCTCGACGAAACCATAGACCTAAGGGCATGTAGTAAATAAGCCTGCTGAGATTTTATTAGGACGTTACGGGAATTTCAGGAAGTACACCAAAATCCCCTTCTTACGAGCCAAAGGCAACATATTTCTTATATCAGCCTTCAGAACGTAGCTAATATAATTTAAATGTTGGGAACGATTTACTGAAAGCCTCCCTGACCCACACGGGTCGATAGTTGACAAATAATAAATGCGAGCATATCATTTGTTGTGAAAAATGCAGGCACACTGTATTTTGGACAGCTCACAGCCGGGAGTTATTCTCTACACGAGCGGCAACAGCAGCGAACAGGTTCGTTTTCTTCATAAATATCTCCAGAAATAACTGACATCGCGATATAACGGCTGTGGGAAGCGGACTTGTGAGGTGGTTTATCAAACAAATGACGAGAGTTCTGAGCAACGGCTGTCGCCGACGTCTACCGGAATATGAGGCTAAGATTTAGCCGAATGGAAGGGATTGTGCCCACCTTCTCGGTTATTCGATGGGCATGATCCTGCAAATATGATCTCCGTTTTGGTACATCATAGAAAAGCAAAGAGGAGGAAAGCTTCGGGGTGGAAACTGAATAGATTAAAAGAAGCAGACACTACAATCTCAGACTTGGTCAATAACCAGTCATAGCAGAGCAGCTAATGTATGAAGCTGGATTTAAAACCACATATATTGACCCCATTTTCATTTTCTTCGTTACCCATAAATGATCAGCAGGCACCTGAGGCAAGGATCTCCCTTTAGTCGTGTTAAGCAATATCAGACAACTTCACAAGTCTAGCGTTAAATGAAGCCAACACCCCAAGCAAATTGCGGCCGCGCATTGGAGCATGTGGCCACACCTCCCCTCTCGCCTCACAGTCTTTTTGCGCTTGCATCTCCGTATTGGCCCTCGTCTGTCATTCAGACCCGAGTATATTATCGATCAATTGCAACAGGTAAATTCGTCAGGTATTTGCCGACTTTGTTGTAGGCGATGGGTGATCCCAGTATTGCTCGTTGTGTGTATCGGCAAGACAGGGAGCATATACTTCAGTATATAGTGAGTTCTGAAGCGGCTTCTATCAGGCATCTAGCCTCATCAGACGGTGAAAGTCAACATGTGGGAGAAGTTTAATTTTTTTCCAGTCATTGCCTCATGTGGCAGTGATCGCTGACGATGTCAGGATTTGAACTGACAATACCAAATTATATCTGTTGTTACTTGTTAATGGGGTCACGAAGAGTCCACGCGCCGATACTTAGCGTCGTACATGAGGATGTTGGGCAGGCTTAGACGTAGGCCTCACGTCGCGCCAGCCCTGCGTCCAATCCAAACACCCCATTGAAAACAGGCTCGGAGAGCCAACTGGTGCAAAATTCTCTCTTTCATCAATCGGGTGCACGTGTACATATCAAGATGAAGTTTGAGGCTTTGATGGCTGCTAGCTAACAGGCAAACCCTGCTCTAAAAAGTACTGAGAGTCAGATTCTATATGAATGTGTCCTCCACGACACCCAACATGAAACGTTTTCGTGCTGACAATGCGACAATCGCGAATGATCACGTCGATCATGCGCCACACGGAATGGTCCACCTCAATTAGTTCATAAAGAGGCGAATTTTGTATCATCTAGCATACTTCCTCCTCCTCCTCATCCTCCTCCTCCTCCTCCTCTTCCTCCTCCCCCTCCTCCTCCTCCTCCTCATCCTCCTCCCTCATCCAAATTTTTCTAATGGCCGGATTGTGTTAAGACCGAAGAGGGCGGGCTCTGGCACTAAATAAACCGTCTGAGCATGCTACAAACAACCTGGTCTCCATATACTGCGCTCTGTCTTCAGGAAGGCAATTCGGGTCCATTATGCGTAAGGCTGCCATGTAGGCCACCGGAAGAAGGAGCCATTGCAGCCCTATTGTCAGTTCGGAGATGGACCGTGAGCTGGCAACCTTGGATTCCCCAGCGTTCACATTGCTCTCAGTCCCCCTGCTGGGACTGATGCATTTGTTGGCACATCGTGAAGGTCTAGCGTGGAGTCTGTGCTGCCAAATTAACGCGTGCTGTGAGCCAACATGTCCCATGTTTTGTCCAAAATGGTGGCGTACAAAGGCAAGGTATCACAGCATGCAGCCTTTGTTTTCCGAAGGGGGTACTCCAACGTTTGTACTGCTGCCAAGGACAGTGAGCGGAATTCGGTTAAATGCTCATAGACCATGTACGTGTGAGGTCGTTTGAATGTGAGCGCAGGTTACCGCCTTTTGTCCATAGGTTTTTGTCAAAAAATGAGAAAAAAACAGATCAGAAGCAAAGACAGTAACCTTTGTAACTGAGAAGAGTGCTTTCAAAGACCCTGGCAATTGGAGTTAGCCTCTGCCAGAGTAGGTGAGCAGACTTCAATTGCAGCCCCGAGTACTTTGGGGGCTCCGCACCATCTTCCTGTCCCACTGCCTCCGGTGTCGTCGGCTCGTCAGTCCCCAGTGGTTGACGCGAACGGAGCTCAAAGATGACAACATCCTCTTCCTCCTCTGGCTTCTCCTGTTTTGTCACTTGGAGCAGGAACGCACCATCCTGAGATACCATCAGGGTGCCATCCTTCCATTGGCTCAGGTAGCAGAACTGAGGGGTGAGAGGTGGGGGGTTCGAAAGCAATGGTAGGATAGGCAACATCCAAGAAATCAAACGATCAAGAACAGGGGGTATGGGCTGACCGTTTTCACCCCGGCTAGCCTCATCAATCTCAGATTGTTTCTGAGCCATACCTCTCGCCAATTTTGTCAGAGGGTCACACACAGTCTTCTCATATCGAACATGTTCAGTCTGTGCAGCAGTTTGGTTACTGGTAAAAGTTTAGCAGTAGCATCAGTTATGCGAAATGTATTATTTACGGTCGTAGAACAGCTCCAAGATGACTTCTCACCTGCTCGAGATGCGTGACACATGTAACACATGAATGCTGCTCGAAAATGTGCATTATTTCATCTGACCGAGTGAGTTAAAGAAAAAGGTAAGGAACGAGGATACTTCGATCAGGCAACCAAACCAAAAAACGGCGATGAATTTCATAGGCTAAGTTTGTCTGAACTTGTTAAAAGACATCTGACGAAGCAACATATGCAAGATGCGCAAGGTTAACTTTTATGCAGGTGTATATATCCCGTGACTCATTTCCTAAACAGGACGAAGAAGAAGAGACGGCGACTTCATCAATCAACGTGTATTGACTCCAAAGTTTTGAAAAATGTCTCGTTTCCATCCTCAGATTGGCGAGGTGTCCGTTTCTGTTGATCTGGAGTTGGCCAGGCCTGCCGCTGTCGCCATTTTAAGGTTGACCTAGGCCCTTCCCGGTGGACCAGTGGCCTTGTCGTGTGTCCTCTATCTGGCGAGCGGATGTCGCACCTCGGTCTTCCCCACGTGACCGGATGGATTGATCAGTTGTGGCCACGTAAGCGAAGCTTGTTTGACGGTTTGGGCGCGGTGGTCAGCAAATTTTATGCACCTCTAGATGGCCCTCTTCCCCTGTTGTTTGATGAGCCACAGGTCTTTCGCTTACGCTCTCAGCCCCATCTGGATTTATTTTAGCGTTGTGGGTAGCGCTCCGTTAAGTGTGCCAATCCAGGACAAGTTTCCGATCACCAATCTGACCGTCTTCTCATTGGCTCGGCCGATTACTCATATTTGCCCAAAGATGAAATTGTGCTTCCCCTGTTGTATACGGCCTTGCATTACTGTTGTTTGTCCTCAAGGTTGGCTGCAAGCTGATACTCGTGCAAGCTGGTTCAGAGACGTTTTCCAGTTTCATCAGCATACCTCGCATAGCAATTTAGGCCTGGTCTTGCGTAGACTACTGCCGATTGTTTCGTTATCGGTAGCGGATTTTGTAGTCTCATTTTCCATTGTCTGATGCTCGCTTCCAGTTTATGAGTCAAACCAATCCCAAAAGAATTCAGGGTTCCTGCTTTCACCTCCTAAACATGCCGCGCATACGGGTTTTTTAGGCACTTAGGGACTAGCGCCGGGCTTGCTAACACTTAATAACTAAAGGAACAGAGGCTCAAACCTCGAGTGCTCGCAAACTTTGAGTTGAGTCAGGATGACTGATGACGACCAATAAGTCATGCCAGTTTCCCTTATTTTTACCAATATATAAAAATATTTGTGGATGGAAGCTTATCGATTGGTAACAGGAATCACTCGTCCCGTTCTGCCGTTGGGCTCTTCTCGAGCCCCGCCAGCTGGCATAATCGACTTTGTTTTTTTCAGTTATGCCATATCTATATATTGAATAACTGAGGTAGTATGCATTCCACGATAATAATAATAATAATAATAATAATAATAATGATAAAGCAGGTTAGTCGTAAAAATCGAGGTTTATTCGTGAACTTTCAAGCAGGTTAAACCGGCTCGTCGTCAGACGAAATGAAAAGTGGTAGTTGGGATAATCAAACTAGCGAGTTTGGGTGGGAGCAAACAGACAGACGGACTTCCGTGAGAAGGGGATGAGAAACGTGTTGCGATAAATGTCGGGAGTGAGGGGAGGTGTTAAAATCCCGATTGTGGTTCAGGCGTCGGTGGGGGAGAGTACCACATCCGTGGATTTCCCCTTGGCCAAGCATGGATAAGGTATTGTTGGTTTATGGTCTACGCGAGTCAGTTAGCCGTGCACGTAGACCTTCGTAATTTGCATCCAGATCGACATGGCGGTTGTTGCTGTTTGTGTTAAAGTGCCAAGATTCGAGGAATTCTCGTGCCTGCTTGGTGTTAGTCATGGCGACCACTTCGGTTGCATCCCAGTCCACGGCGTGCGCAAACACGAGGGACAAGGGATCGTGTTGGCGGATGGCCAGTTTATGTTCGTTTATGCGGTTCACAAGTTGTCGACCCGTATGGCCTACGTAAGCGCTAGAGCAATTTGCACACGGAATGCGGTAAATTACATTCGTTTGCTGCTCTTTACTGTGGGGTCTTGACTCTCGATAGTGCTGTGCGCAAAGAGGACGCCAGCTTCTGGGCGATGGAGATGCCAAACCGATTTAATTGTCTGGCGATCGCTTCGGAACTTCCCTGCATGTAGAGTAGACAGTAGAATTTCCGCGACACTATTTCTCCATTAGACTCGAGGCTTTGTGGTTGTCTCTGGTGTCTGAGACAGTTTTTCACAAAGCTGACCGGGTATCCATTTAGTCGGAATAAGCGATACAAGTAAGCAAGTTCCTTCTTAAGAAGGTCGTCACTGCTACAGTAGCGAAAAGCCCGGTGAAAAAGCGTTCGGACGCAACTCCTTTTGCGGTTCGCTGGATGGTTGCTGTCATAGTTAATTATGATGTCAGCATTTGAGCCTTTGCGGTGCACGCTCGTCGTCAGGTCACCATTCTCCAGTTTTCGAATACTCACGTCTAGAAACGGGAGGATATTTGTCATTGCCTCTTCGTGAGTAAATATGATAGCTGGGAAAATATTTTGGGGCTTCAAACGCTTATTCTAACCAGACGTTGGGAGAAATTCGCACAGAGGCAGGCGGTAACTTTCGAGCAGCTAACGTTGCTTCATCACTCTCGGGATCATGGCATCCTTCCTAAGTCTCTTCGCTTCAAGTCCACGCTGCCGAATGATATCGGAAGGATACTTGCCCGGAAGTATGGATTTCAGGTTCTGAGAGCCATTATATCAGATGTCCACCATCGTCTTGACAGATTCGAGGCAACAATATTTGAAGATGTACAAATACACCATAGTCATTGTGCCAGCTGAACAACGTGGTGCGACTGTCATTATGGAAAAGATTGATTACATCAACATAGCTAATCAAATCTTAAATGAACAAGAAGCCAACACACCACTCGCTGCAGACCCAACAAAAAAGCAGGCCACAATTCTGCAGAAGAAGGCAAATGAGCTCACCTAACCACAGCTCATAAGTCCTGCTGATTCCAAATTTATGATTCTCAGTGATCCCTGTATCGCACATGCGTATGGCCTTCCAAAGGTGCACAAAGCATAAGCACCACTGAGAACCAGTCATTGGATCACCCACTTTTAACCTTGCCAAATGGTTATACAGGTACCCGAAGCATCTGGCTGATGGATCGCAATATAGCTTCGAAAATTCCCAGGCGTTCCTTCAGGAGATCCAAGGCGTCATCGAAAGTCCTGATGAATGCATGCTATCATTTGATGTAGTTGCCCTATTTTTCTCAATACCGCATGACCTGGCAATTGAGAGTGTAGCTCGACGCCTACAAGACAATCCTGTCGAAATTCCATTGCAACACGTTCTATATATGCTTTAACTCTCTCTGAAGAACTATTGCCACGGGATATATACACACATAAAAGTCAACTAAGCTCGTTATCCTCACTGGTATGGTAAGGATCTCACAGCCTTCAGTATATATATATATATATATATATATATATATAGTTATATATATTTTAAGGGTATGTTGCTAAGGGTGCAACAGATAAGACGCAGACAGCTGTTTCACGGTTGTTACCGATCATCAGTACGTCATATGCCTTGTGCAGTAAGGTATAAATATAAGTAAATTAAGCGCATGACGCTCACTGGTGCGGTTAGGATCTCACTTGATCCCATTAAGATGTTATGTAAGCGCACAAGGCTTTTGGCATCCGTCTTCGTCTTGCCTGTTTCACCCTTAGAAACATACCTGTGTATTATATATAATTACTTTTTATGCCCATACGTTTATTTCATCCACCCCTTGCTTGCTATTTTTTAACCAAAAGACTATTTAATTTAGTTTATGTGACAGAAGATGTACAAGGATCATTAAGACTGAGTACTACGAAAAATCATGTTCCCGTCGTAATGAACCAAAGAGACCTAAAGGCAACATTGGTGGGAAAAATCGAAGCAGTATAAGACGATAGTAAGATCTAAGATCTCCTCTAAGAGCATTGCAGTTCAAATCCCTTTAAGTCCTTTATCTACAAACATAGAGATAGCCTGTTTGATAGTTTCTGACCAATTACGTTCGTCAGACAAGGGCTTCCTACTAAGTCAGAAACTCTGCCACTATTTGAATTACAGGGGCATCTATCAAACTGTGGAAATTGAGCCTAGAGTTGTCGCCTTGCATAACACTGCTTTTATCAGTGCACAAATCACCGGAAATTAGATGTGAATATCTTCTTTATTTCCAGGAGGAAAACAATTATTTAAGATTTGCCAGGAGCTTTTTATCGGTTGTTTATGAGGGCACGTGGAGCAGCGTGGATCATCTTATAATATCAAGAACCCAAAACAACGCATTTGCTAATGGTGCAATAGCGCTTCAACACAAGGAGAGCTGAGGTTTGTGATCGAACGCCAAATAGAATGCGGTGCCTTTTCGTCCGGTCAAGTGGGAAAGAAGACGAGAAGTTACAAAGCATTTCGAGTAAAAAACGTGCGACCAATTCAATTCCTTGTTTGCTCACGAAAAAGTCAGAAACCCTGGTTCTGCCATTTTGTTGATAATTAAGTCAACGCAATTTAAAAATGCAGCCGCAGATAGAACTCCCTCCGAGAATACATCAAATCAGTAAGAGTTCTTTCTTCTGATACCCCTTGAGATTATTAATGCCCAAGAGGGTCAGTCATCGCATGGATCCCTCCGACCAATGAGCACAATTTACGTGAGTTTCGGCCTCCATCGGGGACGGAGTGAAGGCAGCAATCTTGTAAAAGAAAACGCCACCCAATAAAACAAAAGGTACTTTATTGGGTTAGTGCTTTCTTCTAAAAGCTTTCAGTCGGAGGCCATTTCTCGATATTTGGTCTTGCGCTAACTTTTACCGCAAATACCTTCCAAGCAGGCAATAAAACGAAACTGCCCGTGTCATCATTGGCAAAAACAGGCACGTCAAGTAATCTGTTGATCCCTATATAGCTCCGAAACCTCGTTTTAAAATTAAATAGCACCGGCGCATCAGAATGAATGCTTTTTGCACGGGTTGTATCATATTATGCTCAAGGGCTTCACATGCTTGCATACATGTGCATTCCAGAATGCTACACCTTCCTTAAAGTCGCGCTTTTCCTGGTAAAAGTTTACAGCCGCTTTTAATACATATTCCTTTTTTATCTTCACCCTAGCTACTTCTTCTCCATCTAAACAGGGAACGATTTCTGAGCCATTTTCAGTGAAAGCTAGCCTGAGTGCGCATTTCAAACCGCAATATATGACTCGAACGGCCGTTGCTATCTAGCCAAGAACACTGCTTTATACGAGAGGGGAGTACAGTGTGCATTACCTTCACATATTCAGGCCAGTGCATTCGCACAAGGGCACGTGATAGAACACCGGGAGTTAGACCATTTGGAAACCGGTAGGCCAGGCAGATAGAGCTCGCAATTCCATCTGCTGCAGACGCCCAAATTTGTTCCGTCTCTAGGCTTCGGGACGCCGTCAAGCGCATGGGGAAGCAGAGACCCGGCAGGCCATTTGAAGCCAACCAATCAGGTTTGACGACAGCATGCAGGCTTGTTTTAGGGTCTCGGTTCTGCGTCAAAGACTCAGTAATGTACTCATCCATGTCTTCTTGTGACCGCAAAATGTCCGCAGCCACAGCCAGGCTATAAGGAGTGGCATACTGAAAGACAGAAAGATGTCTAGATAGGAAGACCGCATTTACTTTATCTTCGCAAAAACGACAGTGGGTTTTGGCATACTGACTCACGTTACTCAAACAGTCCTCAACGCTGAGGCGTTCAGGTTTGACACTGACTGCGCCATCATAGTTTTTAATGGGATAACCTATCTCCAACCACTGCCAGATAATGAGGAACATGGATCTGATAGTAGGAAAGCCCGATAGGGCAGAAGCAAGCCCACAAGCTTCGAAAATATGAAGGAGCATTGAGCCAGGAATGCATCCAGTTTCCAGAGCATGAGAAGTACTTTCGAACAACTTGCGTATGTGCTGAGCGCCTCCACTGAAGGCGATGCTTCTTTTCAATTTCTGCCGGAAAATTTTTTGTTTAAATGTAAGGCCATCTAATTTGCTCGTCGTGTTTGACAGTAGATAAGAAAGATCGGGCGTTAAAAGATACTCCAAACTCTCAACAAGAGACTCCAGAGAAGTTATAAATGAATCCGTATGGCAGGCTTGATGAACTGGGATTAAGGTCCTCAATGCGGCTATTTCATCCTTGTTATAGGCGGTTCGCAATAGGAAGCCTTTGCCGCTCTCATGCAGATATGTTGCGATTGAAAGCGCAGAGTCTGGTTTAATTTGAAATCGATGGTGAAGGATACGTTTGAAATTCACAAAGTCAGTC
Organism: Schistocephalus solidus; assembly: GCA_017591395.1. Classification (NCBI taxonomy): domain Eukaryota; kingdom Metazoa; phylum Platyhelminthes; class Cestoda; order Diphyllobothriidea; family Diphyllobothriidae; genus Schistocephalus; species Schistocephalus solidus. Next base: position 44,120 of record WEDG01014210.1, read on the forward strand.
AAAAGTCTGATATTATTGGTTTCAACAGCAGTAGGTTCATTTTGCGAAGATTCTTCAAAGAAGTGGGCAACCTTTATCCACCCTGGCGGAATAACATGCAAAATGAATGGAAACACATCTCTGAGAGTTTCGGTTAATTTTAAAATTGCGTCACACAAGGTAGTTAACTCCGATAGAAACTCGGCTGAACCTACACACGAGGTTATTACTATTTCGGGGTGAATGGCAATTGAAAATGACTTGTAAATATTGTATAGATATCCTAGTTGATGCTTAGTTGTTGCAGTGATTCTTGGCATTTCTTCGAGACGCTGGATTTCGTCTGTGATTTTCATGATCCTGTAGCTGATATACATATGGACATCCTTTTGAAGCTGCGCTACTAATCCAGGAATGAGGGTGCGTTCAACTAGATCGCACTTGGTCGCGACAATTATGGCTGTAACGCCGTTAGTACGGGACAGCAGTAGATCAATCCATTGACCAACACAAGTGTAAAAGGACGCTGCAGATAACGCACTGTTTAGCGAATAACTTGTAATTGCGTCTTTGTAGCTCTGCAAATTGACGCATATGACAGAAATAAGCGAAGATGTAGTGAAAAAGGAGGTAAGTCCTTCGTAATACGCATTTCCAGAAAAGTCCCAAGCAAGAATATTGAAAGATACCAGTGGGAGAAACATCGTGTCGGAAGACTTTGCCTTCGGCATGATATTTGAATATTTCTCCAACCTCCTTCTGGATATTTCATGGGTTATACAATGAATTTCTGAAAATTCCGTTTTCTCCTGAGAAGAATCGGTCACTCTTCGGTGCCCGCTAGAAAGACTCAACAGGAGGCTTGTTTTCCCGCAGCCAACTTCTCCAAAGCAAATTATTTTAGTACCAAAGAATTCTTCAAGTCCTATATTCAATTTGAAAAAATACTTCGTAATCTCAGTCACACCCCCTAGGGCGACAAGTAGCGGTGGTACGAGCAAGGGGTTTTTGTCAAAATATATTTCGAATTTCAAATCCTCGTGCCCTTGCACAGAATGCCAAACGCTAGAAATCTTGGCCATAGCCAGCTCGGAAAGTTTTCGTAAACGATTGTGACTGATATCCAGCTTGACTGCTACTTCCACAAGCTTTTCCGGAAATACGACTAGCTTATTATATGATAAATCCAGGAAATGCAGACGCTTTGTCAAGGGTCGACGACGCATACGGCTAAGCGAAAGCACATGCAGGTTATTATGGCTAACGTTTAGAATCTCCAGCGAAGGAAGTAAAAGCAACTCCCCAGGAAGCAGTTCGAGTTTATTATAAGATAAATCAATCTCCCTGATGGCAAACAAATTATTAATATCTGACTGCGCCATAGGAACGCTGATGTCGTTGTGCGACAAATACAGATATTCAAGACGCAATAGATCACAGGCAACTTCGTTAAATGATCGCAAATGATTGTCCTCCGCCGCGAGAATCTTCAGTTTGCGCATGTTCGCTACTCCACTTAATGATTGCAGACTGCTCCTTGACAATGACAGCAACTTAAGGTTTTTGAGGAATTCGGTCAAATTGCCGGAAAACAAGGCATTGGTGTCGTCGGAGTCAAGGACCAAAATCCTCAAATTAGAAAGCCAGGCTTGTTTATCTTTCTCTATCATCGTGAGCCGTACCTTGGCCGGGTGGACAATTCGTTTTCGTTCCTTTCCTTGACATTCTCGAATAAGGCGACGCTCGTTCAATTTAAGCCAGAGAATTGTCACTTCATCTTTTAGCAGTACACTCAAGGGCATAGGTAAACTCCCCTTCAGATGAAATCCACTGCTCACACTGAAATTACTGAAGATAGGGAAACGCTTAACTATCCTTTCCGCAACGGATAAATAATGAACTTGCAAAGGTTGGCCTTCCTTTAGTATGTAGTCCTCTGTATCCGAATTCGCATGAACATATGGCTTTCCTGCCTCAACGCCAATAAAATTGTATTCACAATTAAACCTAGAGATAAATCCGAATTCCATCTTGTATCCTTTTTCAGCTAAGTCATATAGTTATAGGATTTTTTAGCCAATCCGCTCCGAGGATTATACAAGATTGCAGAATCACTGAGATTTAATGCTATTGGCTACAATAATAATAAGTTTATAAAATTTTTATTGTTAAATGTCAGCAGTGTGCCGTGAATGCCTAAGAAAAATCGATTTAAATGATAAAATATGCATAATATTTCACGTGTGGACTTCTGATTTAACATATAAAACGATAGAGTAGAGATTCAAAAATGAGTGAGAAAAACCATGAACATGCATCGAGGCCTTACATAGAATTGATTTGTCGTATGTGGCTCTAATAATACAAATGAATTCTAAATTCTAAGCTGTATGTATTTACATAAAAAAATGTGATGAGATTTTTTGGCCGAATAAGTGAAAGCATCGCTGAATTAAACACTTACGTTTTAAATTTACAAATTATTATTTCTTATATTCTAGTGCCCCTATTGAAGAAATGTTTCTTATGGTGGTGAAGTTTCACAAACAAGATTGTTAACATTTGGTTGGCCCATGTTTTATTGTGCTGTATTAACTGAACTTTAAAGTGCATCTATTGGCGGTTACACAAAATATGTTGATTTAATCACCCCCGTAATATACGGCAAAGTTTCTTTCATGTAATTCAGTGAAATGCATAGGGTGAGTAATTGGCATTCAACTATTATATCTTAAACATTACCCTTCGGGTAGCATACAAAAATGTATTCAGATGGTTCAGATTTGGTCCATATAATATAAAAAATTGCGATTAAGGTCAACAGATGCGTCCAGGCTCGGATTTCGGGAAATCAACATATCAATTTTTCGGGAATTCGACAATGCAAGGCTTGCGCTGAAAGTATTCAATTGTTTGACCACCCTGACGGAGAGGGAATACTCACGTTAATCTAGTAATTACTGCCAAAAATACAGTTTCAACTGATGCACGCGTAGGTTAGATGTGGTAGCAAGTTCTAACTACCGTAGATGTTAAGTTGCAACCAAAACTGTTTACAATGAAGCCATGTATTAATATTTATGAATGAATGCCTTGATTGCCTGACATGCCAGAAAGACATGATCATTGATGATCTTCAGTTATGGAATTAAATCAAAAATTCCCAAGGTTGTACAGAGTTTACAAAATAACTTGGATCGCTTGCACAAGTATTGTGATGAGTTGCTGCTGAACCTCAATCTAACCAACTACCATAGCATCTGACTACGGTTAAGTTGCAGAAGGGTATTGAGGTCTGAATATCAGTATTTTCTTGGTGTTCACCAACTCAAGCAAGTAAACGAGCTAAGGGACTTGGATGTTTAGATGACGCCCACTCTTAAACTATCGTCACACTGGGCCCAGATAGCAAAAAAAGCTAGATATAGGAGAAGCCAAGGCGATCTCTGGGGTAGAAGATATAATTATATAAAGTTTTACACTCATACTCGAGCGCATCATCGGAGATAGAGAATAGGGAAAATGCATGGTGTGAATAGGTCTTTCGTGCTCACTTGTGACAGGTCTGACCACTTCGTTTCTCATTGATCCTTCTCTCATGTGCCAATAGTGCTCGACGGCCTCATAGGACACTGGTAGGTCAATTTTGCGGTTGATAGATTTGGCGTCTGACTGCCAAGCTTTGACGACTTCTCTCGCAGTCTGTTATCGGCTTGACCGAGCACTTGGGCCCCATCAACATCAAACCGTGGTTGTTTTCTAGACTGTGCATGACAGCGTTTGATCGTACATCCTTTCGCCTTACGGTTAACGTGTGCTCATTCAAGCGCGTACTCAGTATTTTGTCGGTCATGCCACAGTAGTTGGCCAGGCAGTCTAGACAGTTGATGCGGTTAATAACGCCTGGGGTGTCTGAGGGTGACAGTTGGCCCTTTGGATGCATGAATAAGTGACAGATGGTGGCCTCCGGTCAGTGTCCAACGCCAACGTTTAGTGGTCTTAACACGCGTTCAGTGGCTTCTGAGACGTTCCCCACATAAGGCAAGACACTGCAGGTTTCAGGTCTTTTTTAAGCTCATTTTCGGTCTGTGTGTGCCTTTGGTACAAGCATTTGTTTACGAAGCTGCGTAGATATCCACTGGTGAGCAAAGAGGTGCCATAGGGTTATACGTTCTCGCAGATTCTGCGAGCGATTAGGAGATCCTTCATTAATTTTAAAGAAGTGCCTTCTGGTCACATATTTGGGGAATTTTTCCGGTCGGTGTAGGAATATTGCGTTCAGGCGAGGAGCTTCTGGATAAAGCAAGATTACACTCTATTGAGAAAGAGTGCGATGAAACTAATCAGTGAATATGGGGTGACTACCCTATGACGGCCGACTAGAAAGAATTCAAATTTTTCCTCTCCCTTGTAGGCAATACAGAGGGGATATGATCATGAACTTAAAACTTATCGAATGAAATGTCCATGCTCTTCGTGTAAAAACGACAAATCCCCGTGGTAACGAATAATCGGTTTATTGATATAGCACCTCTTGAGCACCGTAAATCACATTATAACACAAGAAAAAACCTAAAACAAACTCCTTCTTTCTGTTGCTACTTTATCTTTGTATGGGTTTTAGGTTTGGTTAATTGTGTGCGAAATAAGAAGTGTGTTTTTAGTGATAAACTGTCTTCAAAGGTATAGTAATAGAAAAACATGAAAACAAATAACATAAAAAGTATAGGAATTAATGTTTTAGGTTAAGAATTTTTCGGTTCAAGTATAATCTGTCACTTGTGGATTTTCTAGTGTTCATTCGACAGGGGTAGAGACGATCACGGTTTGTTCAATTGTCCATTACATCCAATCAGATGCGGGTATCTACAACCGAATCGCCGTGGTGAAATGGTTTGGCAATTAGTTATGTAATGTGCCCAGAAGACGGTAGCTGTGACCCAGGGAGTGAAAGGAAGACGTTAGTGAATACAATACAATAACAGATAGATAGATAGATGTTTTAGTTGATTACCCGGAAGGGCACTGCCTACAAGTTTTTCAACATGTTTTTCATCGCTCAAAGAACTCAGACAGCGCGTAGCCACCTTCCGGAGGACCTCTAGGTAGTGCTCAACTGATTGAATATCGTCCTGGTGAAGGGGACTAGCTTGCAGCTACGAATGGTCGATATTTTCGCTTGCTTGAGACCCTCGCTTGAGGCGGTTGAAATGGACAGAGAACCCTTTCGAATACGGTCTATCTTGGTGGCGGATGAGGCAGATCTTATCCGACAGGACTTGAGAAACAACATAAGGACCACTTCACGCTGGATTAAACCTAGGGGCTACCAGAGCCGGCACCGCAAAATTGCGCATCCATGCGATATCCCCTACCCGGTATGGGGTCCCATGCGCTAGACGATCGCATTATGTTTTCTGTTGTCGTTGTCCTTCATGCAGATGCAGGCGGCCTTCCTCAAATGCCACCCGTAAGGTTCTCCGCAAGCGTGAAGCAAACGTTTTTACATTTTCCATCTGATGCATAGGTGGGAGGTAAAGGTCTTCAGGGAGTTGCATCTCCCGACCACATGATAGAAAGAATGGTGTATGGCGCGTGGTGGCATTAACCGTGGATTGTTATGCGAAAATGCTGCCTGCGAAAGCAACGTCCCAGGTGGGTGTGGCATTCCAATCAATAAAGACCCACAAAAGGTAAAGGAGGGCCCTTTTTCAATTCAATTCACTTCAATTTATTGAGGGAAATAGGCATGGGCCTTTGAGTACCCTATTTGTAACGTAAAATTAAGTGCGGTATACAGAGAAACCGTGTGGGTTGCAAAGGTACAAAAGGCGGTCATAAAATTTGACAAGTGGTGCACGACTCTCGAGGGTTAAGATAAATGCCTCATCGTTCAGGCTCGTTGCGGAACATAAAACTGTCAAGGTTTTCTTTTAAAGCTTTCCAGCGATGGTGACATCACAACGTCTTCAGGGAGGGCATTCCATGGTTTAACCACTCTGACAGAGAAGGAGAACTTGCGCACATCCAGTCTCGCCTGCTGGACACGCAGTTTCAATGGGTGACCTCGGAGATGGGTCGTGGTGGCAAATTCAAAGAAGTCCGAGAATTCCAGGCAACAATCCAATCCCTTCACAATGCGGAATGTCTGCAGGAGATCACCACGCATTTGCCTATAACTCAAAGGGAACAGATTAAGATTCATTAGGCGGGTTGGATATGGCAAGGAGCTTTGACTTCTAACCATTTTTGGTGGCTTTTCCTCTGTACTCTTTTCGAGGCAGTTCTGATCTTGAACTGTCCAGGGTTTCCAGGCGTGCATAGCATATTCCAAATGTTGCCTAATGAATGTTCCAAAAGGTCTTAGCAAAAAGATCTTCATCGAAATCCAAAAAGGCTCGTCTGATGGCATGCAACACCGAAATTGCCCTCTTCGCCACTTTCGAGCAGTGAGACGATGGTTTTAAGGTGGTGGTCATCAGCACACCAAGGTCCTTTTGGGTTTCCACGTCTTTTAAGGCTTAACCGTTGAGAAAGTAACTTCTACTTTCGGCAGATCCAGACGGGTTGCCTAAGCGAAGTATTGTACACTTATCGACGTTGAACCGCAAAAGCCAATGATTCGACCACTCCTCCAACCGAGTTAGGTTGATCTGCAGTTTATCTTCGTCAGCAGGGCTCTGGATTACATTCCAGATTTTTAATGTCGTCGGCAAACATTGCTGCTTCACAGTCGAGATTCCTGACACAATCGTTCACGTATATTTAAAAACAGTATTGGCCCCTAGTACTGAACCCTGAGGAACCCCACTCTCGACCGCAGCAGAACTTGACCTCTCTTGGCCGATGCACACAACCTGGCGCCGACCCACGAGGAAGTTTTTCGATCCACTTGAGGAGGTTACCTCTGATTCCAATTCTTTCTAGCTTGTAAAGCAGTCTCTCATGCGGCACAGTATCGAAGGCCTTTTGAAAGTCAATGAAGGCAATGTGAACCGCGTGTCTATCTTCAAGTGCTTGGGTCCACCTCTGGAGCGAATACAGCAAATTCGTTGTGCATGATCCTCCTTTTCTGAACCCGTGTTGACAGCTTGATAACAAAATTATGAGTCTCTAGGAATTTCACCAATTCGCTCTTGATGATCCTTTCCATAATCTTGCCAAGGATGCATGTTAAGCTTATGGGCCTGTAGTTTGTCACTGACGCCCGGCTACCGCTTTTGTACAAGGGAGTTATATGTGCCAGCTTCCAATCGAAAGGAAGTGTTCCGGAGTCAAAGGACTTTTGAAAGAGCACTGACAAAGGTGCGGAAAGTTCATTGGCGAGTTCTTTTCAGAAGCTTGGGTGGAAGCTCGTCTGGTCCTGGGGATTTCGACTCTTTTAGTTCTTTTAATTCCTTTTTGGATCAGAAATTCTGAGAATAGTATGTGGCTAATGCTTGCAGTCGGCGGGTTATCCACTGAGGGACGAAGGAACCTTGCCTCGTTTGTGAAGACTGAGCGGTAGAACTGTGAAAAGTACTCGGCTTTTTTTCTGTTTTCAGAAATTTCGACGCCCACGGCAGTCTTAATCAGCGGTATTTGATGTTTATTCCTTGTACATCTACGGAGGTAACTGTAGACTAACTTTGGATTCTGCGTTGCCTTTTGCAGCAAAAGTCTTCTCAAATTCTCTTCGCGTTGTAAGAATAAGGCTTCTCATTTTGTTTCTCTGCGCTTTATACTTATTAAAATAGGCGACTTGATTAGACTCGCAATATTTTCTCCACAACTTGTGCTTCCTGTTTATTTCCCTTTTTAAGTTGCTGTCTAGCCACCCAGGACGCTTGCTGTGATGGACACTCGTTAGCGGGCAGTGGTTGTCAATAAGTTGCAGAAGAACATTTCGGAAGGACTCCCAATCTTCGTTTACGGTGCTCGAAAACATTGAGGTCCAGTTGATGTGTGTTAAATCTGCTCGCATCTGATGAAAGTTTCCTCGCCAAACGTTACGCCGTTTTTTCCTCTATAGCAGGCGCAACGGAGAATAAGGAGTAGTCCCACATAAGCACCACATGATCACTACGACCGAGCGGAGGCATTGAAATAATCTCGTCAATGCTGCCTGATGTTTTCGTGAAAACGAGGTCAAGACAGTTAGCCCTTTGTCCTTCACGTGTTCTGGTGGGGGAAAGGGACATGCTGTGTGAGGAGTGCATTCAAGGTCTTTTGCAGAAAAACATAATCAAAAGTCGATTTCGGGCATGATGATTGAACAGTGCTCCAGTTAATTCCTGGTGCGTTGAAGTCACCCATAACCATGACATTAGGTCGACTGGAGAAATTTTCTAATTGTTCCAACAAGTGGGTGTCCGCGACTCGGTCTATCCTAGGTGGCCGATAGACAATGAGGACATCTAGACATGGAGAGCCAAGAGCCTTGATGTTCAACCATATGGCTTCAGTGCTGCACGCAAACTTGCTCGTCTTGTCAGACACTATTAGCACGTCTTTCACATACACAATTATTCCACCACCCTGTCGGTTTTCTCTGTCCCTCCGATATATTTGGTACCCAGACAATGTTATTTCGCTATCTAGAATACTGCCCGACAGCCAGGTTTCGGTTACTGCTATCACATCCGGAGATACTTCGGCAAGGCAAATTTTTTAACTCATCAAGTTTTTGATAAAAGGCTTTGCGCATTTGTATACAAGCACTTCAATTTTGCGCCAACCAAATTTCCTGTTGCGTTTGTCAATTTTATGGGCCCAACTGCGTCTCCTCTAACGTCAAGGTCGTATGTTTTTTCCGTTTCGTGATGATTTTCGGTAACTCTGGTTTCTTTAGTGAGAACGCTGGGCGTTACGGAATCAGTTCTGACATCTCTTTGGGCAATTGGTTCCCTGATGGTTTTGGCGTTAGTGAGGTGGCTGCCGTTGTCCTCAGAACAATCGGTTGGTTCAATGGAAAATTCGTATTCTTTTTGAACTACCTTCCCCTTGAAAAATAGCCAGATTGTGTTCGCCAGCCTTCAGTCTTGATTGTAGTTCCAAGACAAGTTCCCGGCGTTTCAGCCTTTCCGCAAGGGGAGTAGTTCGGTTGAAAAAAACCTCTTTATGCGAGTGACGTAGGTTTTTGGATAGGATCGCCTTGATTTGGTCTTTGCTCTCTAGCATTATTTTTCAGCGGTCGCGGTCGCGGCGTTCCTAGGCTGTCTTCAGACTTTTTGCCGATCCGAATGCTTTAATAACTTTTACTTCCACGCCCGGTGGGAGCAACTGGTTTAGGAGGCCATTAAACGAAGCAAGGTCTTCGGTGACACGGTCTTCTGGTCGGACTGCAGTTGACTCGTGCAAACCCTGAATAACTAAACACTGTTGTCGATCCTGGTACTTGGAATTTTCGCTTCCTCCTGAGTTCTCCTTAGGGGCACGAGAACGGTTTACAGAGCTCTCGTTGGGATTAAGTCTACCTCTGACCGTACTCTCATCTGAAGGCTTCAATGAATCCATCAGAGTTGATTGTGACTTTGTCCTCCTGTTGTGGTGTTTCCCCATTGCAGCTTGCCACGCGTTTGTTTCTTCGGATTCAACTACGGACTCTTTATAACACCCAAGATAGCAGGATGAGATTTGTGGTTTGCTATGGTCGTCGTCCGTAGGATTCAGAGACTGTGCTCCTGTTATCCGGTCGTTATGGGTAATCGCGTCCGAACATTGTGAGCTGTAACCAGTTGTAGTTTTTTGATACTTTTTCGTGCTTTAGTCACTGCCTTTTTAACTGGAATATTGCTAAGCGTATTTCGTCGAGTAATGTTATCTTGCAAGAGCTTCCTTAAGTCTGCAAGCTCATTTTCTAGTTTTCTGAACTCTTATTAAAATATAAGAACATCCAACGCAAGATTCGTCCTCGTAGCCAACGGATTTGGCTGCCATTACGCTTTTTTTGCGCGCTTTGCTGGTTTTTGGTTACAAGTATAAACTGATTGAGTGCCAGTCGTGGATGTCGAAGCCAGCTCAACAGGCTTTCCTTTAAAGGAAGTTCCGTGACTGGTTCTGTTGCTAGCAAACAATTGTTTTGAGTCCATAAATGTTAAAACACTGCGTAAAAGTATGTTCTCCTTTGAGCGTATAACGAAAAATTTCCGACTGGCTTTTGGAGTATGGCGAGTATTTAAATGCAATATGAGCAAAAAAATGTTTATACTTGTTCAAAAACGCTTTTGAAAAATACTATAAACGGTATGAAGGATATTCAGGAACGACTCAGCCGTTTGGAGATATCGAAGGTCCTGGATAACTTCAGATCTTCACGAGGTTGTACACGTTTGGTTCCCTGAGTGGTTCTCAGTTTTTATTGGTGCAGAGCCTGCGCAGTCAACTTGAATAAGATGATAAACAAATTCCAATTTGATCCGTTTTATGACGAATTTCGGCACAAGAAGGAATTCCAGATGAGCAGGAAGCAAGTAAGTACATGCAGTTGAAACAGTATTGTCCGGATCAGTCCTAGTGAAGTGGTAACGAAGATCAAATTGTCCAAGTTGGAGAGCAAATAATTAGTGGTTATTTGCACACGACCTTGACCTTTGTTCTCGTCCTTTGGTCCTTTCAACCTGACCATTACCCTGTGGGTGATACGCCATCGTTCGTTTTTTCTTTATTTTTAAGAACTTGCAAAGCTCGAGCATGAGAGCGTTTTCGAATGACGACCCTCGATTTGAGTGCAGTGGGTACAGAGTTCCACAACGCCAGACTTAACAATTAAAGATGGCTCTGGCCACAGTGGCCACAAATGCATCAGCCAGGGGTACTGCTTCCGCAATTTTGGTGAATAATTGTCTCATAACTATAATGAACTTATAATGAGCAAATAATTGGTGGTTATTTGCACACGACCTTGACCTTTGTTCTCGTCCTGTTGGTCCTTTCAACCTGACCATTACCCTGTGGGTGATACGCCATCGTTCGTTTTTCTTTATTTTAAGAATTTGCAAAGCTCAAGTACGACAGTATTTTCGAATGACGACCCTCGATCCGAATGGATTTGGTCCGGAGCTTTCAAACAACAGACCCAATTTTTGAAGATGGCTCTGACCACAGTGACCGCAGATGCATCAGGCAGGGGCACCGCCTCCGCCATTTGGGTAAAGGAATCCACCATGACAATAATTAACTTATTTCCCTTAGCGGATGGTGCGATTGGCCCAACAAGGTCAACCCCTACCCTCTCGTTAGCATAATCTGTTCTAATCGGTTGGATGGGAGCTCTTAATGATTGGTTGGGTGACTTAGAAGCCAAACAGAACTCGCACGACCGAATGAAATCATAAATATCGCGTTTTGTGCTTGGCGTGGTCGAAGGGTCCACTCCATTTTGTGAATTCCGGAGTGGCCCAGTTCTGCATGCATCCTTTCCAACACGTCGTCCACCATTGAAAGAAGTACCACAACACACTTTGGATACTGTTCTCTGTCACGGTCGAAAAGAACATCGTTATCAATGAAACGTTTGTCCCAGAGGCTGTTGAGACACCGCATTTCGTAGTTAAAGCCCACTAGCTCGGACTTGCTGGGGCGCCTGGCGTTGCTTACCTTCCCGTTATAAAAATGGGATATGTGGATCGTCTATCTGAGCTGCAGCCCAGAGTAGGCACTGGTCGCTTTGTAAGGCAACGGTGGATATAGTGACATCAGTGCACGACGGGCATTCACCGTGAGGGCGATGCAGTTTCCTTGAAAGAGCATCTGCATTTTCATACTGTTGACCCGGTTAGAACACACATACGAACTCGTATTCCGCCAATTTTTCTTGCCACCGAAAAACTTGCCCCTCCGGATTCTTAGAGTTCCACAACCACGTCAAAGAACTATGATCCGTGCGCAGGATTAATGGCTGACACTGAAGGTACGGCCGACATTCTTCAACAAAGAATGTCAATGCTAACATCTCCTCGCGAGTCACGCAGTATCCACGTTCTGCCTTAGTCAATAAACGACTGGGGTACTGGATGACACGTTTGGTACCATCTGGTTGCTGATGGTAGAGGACAGCGCCTTTTGCGTTATTGCTAGCGTCAGGATCTAACACAAATTTTCCAGCATCAGAAATGATGTTAGGAAAAACTAAAATCGGAGATGAGCAAAACTTCTCCTTCATCGTCTGCAAACTGGTAGCACACTCAGCAGCCCACTCAAATTTGACATCTTTCTGCGTCAGCTTATGAAGAGGACTTGCAATATGAGCATAGTCCTTAATAAAACGCCGATAGTACGAGGCAAGTCCTAAAAACTTCGAAACTCGGATACATCTGTGGGAGTACGCCAGTCGCGAATTTGCCTTACCTTCTCATCATTGATCTCTATGCCAGTGGCAGAGATGACACGGCCTAGAAATTTGACGCACGGTTTGATAAAGAGACACTTGCTCGGCATTAAAGTGAGACCAGCCTGTCTGAGGCCGTCGAACACAGACCGTAGATTTCGAGGTGGTTATTAAAAATTCTTACCGAGGACGATAATATCGTCCATTTTTACAAGACACGAGTTTGGAATCAACTGAGAAAGGACATAATTCATTAACCGCTGGAAAGTGCTAGTGGAATTTGCTAACCCGAAAGGCATTGTATCAAATTCGAAGAGGCCTGAGGGGACAGCAAAAGCCGTCTTTTCTCGGTCAGCATGTCTAACTTCCACCTCCCAGTAGCCAGAAGCTAAGCCAAGTGTCAAAAACATGGTATTACCGGTGAGGGTGTTTAACGTCGCATCAATTCGCGGACGTGGAAAGGATCTAAAACAGCTGCGAACGCTAATGTTAGCATCCTTCCCTACCCAAAAGGTGGCCGAAATCCCCAAATAATTAACGCTTCTAATTATGTTACCAGTTTTTCGAAATCATTTATTCCTTTTTCAATGCACGTTTTCCGCCAATTTATGCTAACTTCCCTGAAAATCTAATTTCTATGCCACCCCCTATCTTTAAAACGCCACAATATAGACTTCCTTTACAAGGTTTTCATCCAAATATGCCGTTGTACAATAATCTCAGTTCTCTTAACAGTAACATTTCGACAAATTGTAGACCAGAGCAATTTTGTTTCCCACCTTTCGTTTCTTCTTTCCAGTTTTCTTCTCCGCCACCAAATTATCCTTTTTTATAAATTCTGATGAGCGTAACCTGCAGCTCAGGAATACGCTCAGCTAAATTTCACTTAATGCGAGATCTGTTGTAAATAAAATGGCTGAGCTTAGAACAGTAGCCTTTGAGCTTGATCCAGATGTGCTGTGCATCACTGAATCCTGGGCTCACTCTCTTATTTCTGACTCAACGCTTGCTATAGCTAATTCAATTTGTACCGACAAGACCGCGCTGAAAAACGTGGCGGTGGTTGCCTCCTTTATATTAAGTCATCCTTTGTACATTTCCCTTTTCATCTGAACATTTCGTCTTTTTCTGGAAATGTATGCTTTGCTTCAGTCATCCTCCCTCAAAATAAAAAAGCGTTATTTGGCTGTGTCTCTAATCCTCCGTGTTATTCTGGCAATGAAAGCATGCTCTGTGAACTATTTGAAAACGTTGCAAACACTCAATTTGATGTCAAAATAATCGAAGGCGATTTCAATCTGCCAGACATTGTCTGGCAGGCAAATTCCTCTCCGCCTAAACATCAGAAATTGGTCGATACTATTTACTTTTCAAACATGTCCCAACTGGTCAACTCAGTTACTAGAAATGACAACATATTTTAGATTAAATTTTTACAAATGATGTCCACCCTCTCTTTATGAATTTTCATCATGATCTTTTCACAAGTGATCACGCAATAATTCACTGTTGTTTTCCAGTCCCCATTCTTACGAAGCCTGAGGTTAAATGCAATAGCCTCGACTTTGCTAACACAAACCATGAAATGATAAATAATTTCGTTATCAATCTAGATTGGCATAGCATATTCGCAATCAACGATCCAAACTTTTTCCGTAAGCTATTGAAGAGCCTCACAGAACAAATCCAGGCTTTAATCCCGTTTAAGATTTTTAATTCAAATATATCTTCTTCTACTGTTCCGCATTTTCTCCAGAACAGACTTACAAAATTACGAAAACAACTTTAAGATTCATCTAAAAGCTCTTTGTCAGTTCATTTAAGGATTGCACAAATATTTGAATTAGCATCGAAAATCAGGCTCGCGAGAGAGAAGCACAGGGAGTCTCGGGCACTAAGTGATGGCAATTCATCCAAATCTGTTGCTCATATCTTCCATGTTCGGTCATCGGCTAAGCGTCTGAATGTAACTCCGCCCTTACTCGACTGTAACAAAAAATTTGTTACAGACGATTTAGGTAAAGCAGAGTTGTTAAATTCGTTTTTTGCAGACCACTATACCACTGAAACTAGCCCCACTCCCACAATTCCTCTGCTTTCAAATTCGCTTCTAAAAACCATTAATTTCTCGCCTTCATGTATTCAAAAGGAAATAGCTCACCTAAAAATGCACATTCGGTTGGAACTGATAGCATTCCAAACTCACTTATCAAACCGTTAAGGGATTTTCCACCTTTACTAAGCAAGTTATTCTCAGTATTTCTCGAAAATGGTTTCTTCCCCGATTACTGGAAAACTTCTATTATAATACCAGTTTTTAAATCTGGTTCCCGCTCGGACATTCATAACTATCGCGGTGTTCATAAAACGCCCTCTCTTGCTGAACTTTTCGAAAAACTAATTGAAAAACAAATCACGGATTTTTGCCTAAGCAATCAAATTATCAACTTTTCCCAACATGGTTTCTTACCGGACCGCTCTTGTGAAACCTGCCACATGTCTTTTCTAAATCTACAAACCTCTCTTCGTAATGGTCATCTCTCTGTGGTAGTTATCTATTTTGATCTTAGTAAGGCATTCGATAAAGTGCCTCATAAACGACTTCTAGCTAAACTAGAAGCTATAGGATTTCGTAGTCCCCTTACGGACGTTATTGGATCATACCTAAATGATCGAAAGCAAAAAGTTTTAGTAGGGTCCTCATAGTCAAGTGCTACCCGGATTGTCAGTGGTGTCCTTCAAGGTACCGTATTAGGTCCTTTGTTCTTATTACTGTATATAAATGATATTTCGTCGATAGTTAAACATTCTCAATCTTTTATTTATGCTGATAACCTCAAATGCGTGTATTCATTCTCTAACTCTACGACCTAACGGTGCCTAGAACAAATTCATTCAGACTTAGACGCTCTTTTGGCCTGGAGCTCCACATGGCTAATGGAGTTCTCACCTACTTAGTGTCGCTACATGAGTTTTGGGCCTTTTAGGCTGCCGCAATCTATTATTTTTGAAGGTTGCCCTATGATTGAATGTTCCTCCATCAAGGACATGGGCTTAAGCTACACCAATAAATTAGATCTTTCGCCTCATGCCGATAGAATTACGGCCAAAGCTGCTCAGATTTGCGGCTTTATTCCATATAATTTCTACCTTCCTGAAATTAAATTAAGACTTTATCGTATGGTTGTACTTCGCATTCTTGAATTTTGTTGTCCTTTCTTCGGTTTAATGAACGAATCTAGCCGTTCAAAAATTGAAAATGTCCAAAGACATTTCACAAAAAAACTCCTATTTCCGACTCTTTCAACTACTTCCTACTCAACAAGATGCCAGCTAATGAAACTTAAATTTCTTTGGGTCAGGAGACTTGAAGCAGGCTTTTATCTCCTTTTCAGACTAAATAATAGTTCAACTCTCCCCAAGCTTTCTGTCATTACCCCCGTTAGTCTTCCTTATAACCTAAGAAATTCTGCACTAATTATACCTCCCCTGCATCCTCCACGTGTTAACGCTCTCTCTTCTTTGCTTCTAGGTATAGTTTTCTTTGGAATAACTTGCCAATTGAAATCAGGTCGTTAACTAGTCTATCTGCATTCAAGCGAAGACTGCACCTTTATCTTAACACTGATTCTATTAACCTTTTATTTTCCTCATCTTTTCCCAGTAGCTTTTCCCCATGACTCGGAGAAAGGACCATCGGGAATTTAAGTGACCATATTGAAACTATATTTTCACTACCTCGGGTCGCCCATGAACTATGATGTCTCCTTATATCACCAGTCATCCAAACGATGACGTCATTCGGACGTACACATTCGGTGGTCCACAGTCTAAAATGCTACCGTTTCTTTGGATACTAACCATCATCAGAATTCAATTCTGGATCCTAAGATGCTGAGGACTTAAGTTCATTGACGCATTTTCGTGAGATTTTGTTTCATACGCCTAAGTGATCAAGAACGAATCACCTCGACGTTTTATTATCTCATTCTGAAATGCTACTACCGTATTACCATACTCTATCACCTGATCATTTTTTCCTTAGCAGTTTTTTTCTCCTACCTTTTATTAAAAAACGAAGGCTTATTGAACTCTGCCTCCATTTTTATGTGAGGAGTTTTTTTTCACTGCCTATTTTTTCTAGTTCACCATTAATTTTTAAAACATCGCTAACTGTTGACATATCAGGACCAGTTATGTATTTGTACATTTTATCTGCACACATTGTCATAACTTTATTTCGTTACTGATTTTTGCTTAGACAGTGCCTTGCCGGTGCTAACCAAATATAAATTCTAAATTCTAAATTCTGAATCTTTCTTAGTCACGCTGTTGAGTTTTCTATAGTTAATGTATAATCGCATTGAGACGTCTTTTTTTCTTACAAGCACTATTGGTGACTTCCAGAGAAATGACAGGGTCTTATAATATTACGGCTAGGCATATCGCTTAATAGCGCATCCAATTAATGCTGGTAAAAGATTGGAAGCTGCCTAGGTGGCACAGGATTGGTCGTGCATCCCCCATGTCAATGCAATGCTCCGTCACATTTTTCCTACCCGTAGACTTCCCATCCCAATCAAAGATGTCTTTAAATTCTTCAACTAAATCACCTAACCTCTTGGCACTGGTCTGATCAAGATGCGCTGGAATAAGTTCTTTAGCATTAAAGGCAACTGTACACACTGGTAACCTGACCGGTCTAGGAATACGGGAAAGAAAGGGTACCTTAACAGAGGCTGTATGCATGAGGCGCCTACCGAAGTCTAAGGAACATTTAAACTTATTCAAAAAATCTGCATCTATTATACAATCCGAAGGTATCTCTGGGGACACAAGAAATTGTGGGGTAAAACTTATTCCAGCTAAATCCAGGGAACATTCTACCAGACCAGTATGCTTGAGGTTAGCCCCGTTAGCCGTGTGAACGGTAATGTTGGGCCTATCAGAGTACCGGATCTAAGTCTGAAATTCAAGGAAAAGTTGCTGACGCTCTAAAGAACATCCAGCGCTGGAATCGACTTAACAGGAAAGAGTAGTGCTACCTACGGAACCTCGGACTAAGGGGCAATTAGTGGAGCCCAAACATGATATAACGGTATCAGAAATGAGGTAATACTCACTGTCGATTGGTCCTGGAGCTATATCAATGGTCTCAATGGTGCGGCGGGATTGGGACTTGTTTGGTCATCGGGTCTCGGGCCGACGCCAGTTTATTCGCCGGGGAGAGGAGCCGCAGGAGCAGGGCTTCCAAGGCGTTTGAATGGCTGCGTCGTGAGAAGACTGGGGCTGGAAGCTGTGACACCGAACAGCGACCGTGGTGGTTGTTCGCAGGCGGCCTGAAGGACTTCCTCTTCACGAGACAGGGCAAGGGAATTCTCGAGGGTTGACGGCCGATCTCTTAAAAGGGCCTTCCGTATCTGGCGGTAACAAACTCCAGTGACAAGCTGCTCCAGCACCCGAGTATTGAGGGCCTTTGCATTCATTTTGGGTAAAGCCATCCACGCGAGGAGTCGAAGGGCCTGCTGGAAGTCTTTGATTGACTCCCCCGGCTGTTGATAACGTCGTTCGAAGACCGGCTGCAGGACCCAAGGGTGTTCAGCAGTCACAAGGATCTCGCGAATGCCGTAGAGAGAAGGCCATAGAAATAATAACCTAAGTACAGTAAGGAACTATGGATAAGGGAAAAACTAGGTCCAAAAATAATTTAAATCCAGAGGATGGATGTCCAGCTGAGATCCGGGAGGAGCGAGAGAAGAGCTGCAATGAGGATTCCTGGTCCTCAGGTTCGGCCGAAAACGGGGGTCCAGGATTTCATTCCTCGCCCTTATTTATAACATCTCCATTGACAAGGTCGGATCCCATCGGTAATGATTGGTTGAAATGCATTGGGGTAGCGAAATAAAACAAAATTTCCTTTCATTAACATTTTAACCATATAATTATGTTAAAAAACTTTAAAAGAAACCTTAATCGTATTTAAGTGCTAGACGTATAAAAAGGATGAAGAATCGCGCATGCGTCCCTTTAGGGGCGCATTTTCCAGAAGTTTCTACGGGCGCACGTGGTTCTGGAGCTTTCTACCAGGAGCATTTATTTAGAATATTCAGGAACGACTGAGCCGTTTGGAGATGTCGAAGGTCTTGGATAACTTCAATCTTCACGAAGTTGTACCTTTTTGGTTAACTAAGTTGGTCATTTTTATTGGTGCTTAGGCTGTGTTGTTAAGTTGACTAAGCAGATAAACAAAAAACCGATTTGATTCCGTTTCATGCGGAATTCGTCACGAGAAAAATTCCAGATGAGCAGGAAGCATTTACGTACGTGCAGGTGAAGCGGTATTATCCTGTGCATTCTAGTGCAGTGGTAACGAAGTTCAACTTGTTCAAGTTGGAAAACAAATAATTTTGGTTGGATCCTATGCACACAAATTCGATCTGCAGTACTTGTAGTTCTTATTATATATCCTGCAATTTTCAGTAGATTTATCTACCCCTGACAACCTAGAAAGATGATGCTCTTATTCCAGTGTGTGCCGTTTGTTGGCGTCCTACGGGTAGCATATGATAGGCATCAAGGTTCCATCTTATATAAATTTGGTTTTATCGTTGTCGTTGGGATAAGTCTAGTCCTCTGGTTGTGTCTAGCTGGTAATTTCTTTTCGTGCATTGCGTAAAATAAGTTTTAAACCTATTCAAAAAGTTGCATGGGAATCTTAATTTTTTAATGCAACATTGTTGATTTCAATCAATTTCAGCGAAATTCCTCACATCGTGGTGTGAGGTACCGAATTATGAGAAAAACTGAAAAGGTTTCTTACGAGAACTTGACGCAAAGCCTAATAATGTCAGTCGGCCAAATGGCGATTTATAATTACTTTCCTTTGCACTCCTGGAGCGTTAAATTGGCGTCCTGTGGGCGTACTACAGAATATCATCAGACCTCCAAGTTAAGAATATATATTCGATATCGGATGTGAGGTGTAGCATCCTTAACTTCTTCGTCACTTACGAATCCTCCAAATTCGATGTCCATGCAAAACTTTCTCTTAGACTGGCGGGAACTGGCCTATCGCCGCTATCTTGAGCCAAAGCGCTAGAGGAGGTAACCTCGAACAAGCAGGCCAAACGGCTCTCTGGGTCCTGTGTCTTATTAAATACCTTATAAGCCTCTTAAAACGTCTAATTTAAGTAATTAGTAGTAAACCGGGTGCCCGGACTTCCGTTCACCTCAGTACATTTTCTTAATATAAACAATCTGACGGGTTTAAAAACTGTCGCAATGTGCTAAAAGTCGTGGCTTGGAAGGTCGCTAACTGATGAACTAACTTTGTGCTCTCAGAAATGAGTCAGCCTGCAATGGCTCCATTTTGGTGTGGCCAATTAGAAATTCCCGATAAGATGGGCTCCTAGCCGACCACCTCTTGTTTCTATGAAAACCGGGTTCATCATGCGCGGATCAAGTGTGCATATGTGACACGCGGAGACGACTTGTTCAGCTTTGTCCGTCACCGCGCAGGATTCCGCCTGCGTTCGTCACCGGGTTACAGGAAACTGAGGGAGGAGAGAGTTTGGCAGGTTCTGCGAAAATCCGTTATCGCTACAAACTAATTTGTGTGAAAGTCATAATTGCTGAGCCCCATCACACTGTGGGGCACATGGACATCATCGTTCGCGATGGGCGAACTGTCAAGAACAGTCGTTGTACTCCACTCTTGTTATGCTTTCTTTCAACGGAATGTAGCAGACATCTCTGAGTAGTTCCGGATTCGCACCATTCTACGGATGTAGTCGTGGCGTTTCTCCGCTTGCCTGTTTCTGTCTTAAGGAAGTCTGTACTATCCACGCATCTTAAATCTTATGTGGTGATATTCATTAAGTGTTCATAAGTAAATTTATCAATCATGCATTTTTGACCGGCCTTCTATTTTGAACTGTTCACTATCGTTCTGTCCATCACTTCGATATTATTTTGTAGTTTTTTTCATATAAAATGCTTGTGAAGTGACCCTTAAGTTGCACATAGGCCATCCGTTCATTGACTGGTTTCCCAAGCAAGTAGTGCACGGTTCGATTGTTACGAGAGGGCTATCGCTGCATCATATCTAATGGAGGAGTCGCGTGGGTCACTGTGTTACAGGATGAATTGCGAGTTGGCTCCCGGAATATTTATTTACCGAGTGCTCGAGTTAGGAATTCTGAGTTCAGACAGACAGCAGACATCTACGTTGTACTGATAAAGACTGCGCGTCGTCAGACTTTTGGTACCAGGATTTAGGAATATTCGCACATTCCAGAATTCAATACCATGAGTCCTATTCCGATTGAGTAGTCCAGCTCGCATACTATTCGCCCACACCAGTGGACTAGGGTTGCGGAGCGCATCGGTTCCAGCGGATGTCATAGCATGAGCCGTAGTACTCTTATCGGACACGTTTCTATGAGGTGTTTCTTCGTCGCCCACCTCACGAGCTCAGTGTTACTGCCCTCCATCCAGCACCGCTGCCCAACGGGAGGCCTCGAAAGGAGGGGGGGATTCAACTCAAAGCCTAGCTCGACACAGTTCGTCAGGACACGGAATTTGTTCTTGGACCTTCGGTATTCGGCCTTCGTCGTTGTCGAGATGAATGGATTGAACTGTCCACGTCTGCTGTCGCAGATCATCACGCGTGGAGAGGCACAATCCGTGACCTTTTAGAGGCTAGCTAGATCAGATAGGATTGCAGTCGTATCGATTCAAAGTACCTTCATATGAATAAATCGACAAACGCCACTCGGCAATGTTAACTTCTAGATGCATACGAAATTTCGCACACATATATGCGTAAGGTACTGGAGTTTCATGTGTCCTGGTGGCTGACATTAGAAGATTAGCTGCCAAATCCGCCATAAATATGTTTGCAAAAATCAGCATAAGGAGCCACAGTTCGACCGCCGCAAACGACGACGTCCATCGCATGCCCTACATGCAGTGACGGTGACTTACACGTGAATTATATTTTAGTGTGACAAGCATGCGTAGCGTCTACTGCACTCTCTCCTCCCTTACCTGGACCCAATGGCAGGACTATGTTAGAACGACTAGGTGAGTTAGGGCTCAGTGACTGACAAGGCTAAACAGCCCGTTTACGCGTCACACATACAGAGTCTAAGAAGTAACTAATTGTATTCAAGCAATCATGAAGCCTGAAAAAAATGCGATCGCTAGAAAAAAACAATTGTTGTCTTAACTTTCGGATTCTTTCTCGAATATATCATCAAGGAGCGAGCTATCGCATCTTCTGAACTGCTTCCTAGAACTCGCCTCTTCGCTTCTATCTGCAGGTATGATGCCGTTAGAATTTAGTGAAATAGTTCTTCATCATATTATACTGGTCTTGGTTGCCAGTTCTTTGTAGGGTTTCGGAAAATAGTGCGCGTCTCCTGTCATTCTGTAGGACTTGTCCTTCCCGGGCTCGTACTCGCAGTGTGTTTGGATCTCTTATTTCGCCTCATGTTGCAAATGCTCGCACAAATTAACTGTTTGGGCCCTTATTTAAAGGATCTCCTCTTTATAGAGCATCTGCAACAGGTCACCATTTTATAAAAGGTTTATCTTATTCTGACAGGAGATTGTATAATCCGAAGATTGGCTTCGCGCACAACAGGAACGTTTGCTAAGTTTTGTCCCTATTAGATCACGGGGCATCTCGACAGCTGATATTTTAAATTCACCCCCAGATACAGCAACACATAAACTCCAGTGAACACAGACGGTGTAAAGTTCTTGTTCCCTCGAAGATCGTCTTCTCTACTGCTTCATGATACTTACCTTGTCGCCTGATCTGAGTCATTATATCATTATTTTGTCTTTGTAGCTGATATGTCCTGTTTTTTAGTCTTATGATTAACTTACTTGCGCGTGGAGTAAATGCAAATGTTATCTGTGGCAGTTCGACCGTCGATTTCGACGAGGTCCACCGTATGCTCCACACCAGGTGGTGCAGGGACGGTGACTTGCGCGTGAATTAGTTTTAAGTGATAGTAGCCTTGCGCTGCAGCTACCGCATTCTCTCCTCCCTCCCCCACCTGAGTCCGGTGTCAAGACAGAGTCAAGAAGACCGGAGATGGGAGAGGGCGCAGGTGGCTGGCGCGGCCTAAGCCGCCCCTGGGCGTGCCACCACACCTGGCTCGGATCCCACGGAGTGGGAGTGCCATAAAGGCCACATTAAGAAGGAGCCATTGCAACCTGACTCTCAGTCCGCCAGTCAGCCACTCCACACAAAAACACACATTGGGCTGACCACGCGGTCCGAGTTATCCCGTCAGTTGGCAACCTTCCAAGCCACGGCTTTTAGCGCACCGTGATAGTTTCAAGCGCGTCAGATTGTTTATAGTGAGAAAAATACGCTGAGCTCTCGACCTCACTCTCTCCCCCACCCCCACAATCAGACCACTGTCCGAGCCAGTCAGTTGCCTGATGTGGGAGTGGGCGCATTGGCTGACGGATCGGCGTACCCGTCTTCGCGCGCCACAGCACGACCTGGCCCCCCATAACGCACACACACCAGGATTCACAAACTCAGGGGATATGGAGCAGCCATCGCCGTCTGACTCCCAGTTCACTGGTCAGCCACTCGACACACACAGCACATACACTGAGCCGACGGCGTGGTCTGGTGGAAGCGTCAGATTGGCAGACTTCCCAGCCACGGTTTCTAGGACACCGTGATATACTGTGGTAAATGGTGATTGTGAGAGTGTTGTCGATGCATTGGTGTAGGTAGTGTGCGCTGATGTAGGTTAGCCTACGGTGGTTTACCGGAGGTTGTCATGGAGGCGCATGTGTCCTAATAGGCCCATGCGGTGTGTAAATGTGCGAAAGCAGTTAGGGCAGTGAAGGCGGGCACGTCGACTGTATGTCGGAGCCCCAGGCACTGGTTCACCAGCCTCCATGCGATGGATTCGCAGGTGACCGACCAGGCCGATGCGTGAGTTGAAGTTGCGGGTTCAGTGGGCAGGAGAAATCGGTAGAGGCTGGGAGGATGTCATTGCTGGTAGTGGGGGTGGCAGGGCACTAAGAATGGCAGGAGCGGAGGGTGTGCATGGTGTATCGGTGTTGTCGGCATTGTGGTTAATTCCGCTGTTATGGATGCGCATGTGACCGAATAGGCCTATGCGATGAGTGAATGCGCGAGGACAGTGAGGGCAGTGGAGGCGACGACCTCTGCTGTGTGATGGTGCTCCAGGCACTGGCTCACCGGTCTCTGTACGATGTATTCGCAAGTGACCGACCAGGCCGATTCGTGAGGTGAATGTGCGGTCGCATTGAGTACAGCTTAGAGAGATTCCCCATCGCTGATGGTGGTGGTGGTGGTAGTGAAGGCGGTGGTGGTTGCGGTGGTAGGGGTAACAGGCGATGAGTAGATGGATGTGGTCTCTGTGATGGTGGGAGCAATGGAATTGATGACAGGAGTGAGGGTAGGGGAGTCAGAAGGAGGGTTAGCAGAATTTGACGTAGAAATTGGAATTGTCGGATTGTTTGTGCATTGCGTCCGAAGATGTCCAACCAGGCCGATTCGCGCGCGGAAGATGCGTTGACAGCACGGGCACGTTGGCAGGGCCTGGGCATTGGCGGTGTTGGTCCGGGGCGCTGGTGACTTTCGTGCCGCTCTTTTGGCCTTGGCAGCGGCGATCCGGTTGGCCTCATAGATCGCTGAACCAGTCTTCACTGATCTTCTCCATGCCGGTCTATCCTGGGCGAGGTCCTCCCAGGTCGCAGAGTTGATTTGCAGTTGCTTCAGCGATGTCTTCAAAGTGTCCTTGTAGCGTCGTTTTTTGACCTCCCCTGCCTGCGAGAACCCGTAGCGACATCACCGTAGAAAAGTCGTTTGGGTAGTCGCTCGTCGTCCATTCTTACCAGGTGGCCGCTCCATCGCAGTTGCACTTGCCTCAGCATGGCATGGATGCTGAGGATTCCGGTCCGCTCCAGGACTTCCGTGTCCGGGATCCTGTCTTGCCATCTCAGCTTCAGTATTCTGCGGAGGCAGCTGAGATGAAAGTGATTCAGCTTCCTGGCTTGGTTCGAGTAGACGGTCCAGGTTTCCGCCCGTAAAGGAGTGTCGACAAGACGACGGCCTTGTACATCTTCAGTTTGGTGTTCAGGTGAATACCGTGGCGATTCCACACGGAGGACTGCAGCCGGCCGAAAGCCTGACTAGCTTTGGAGATCCGTTGGGCAACCTCGTCATCGATTCTCGTGTTGCGCGACATCGTGCTTCCTAGATAAGCGAAGGTTTCCACGTTTTTTTGAGTAGAGCACCGTTGACATAGATTCGAGGAGCATTGTATTCTGCGCTGGGTGGCGGCTGGTGCATGACAACTGTTTTGGCTGTACTGATTGTTAATCCAAAATCGGCGCAGCCTCCGGCGAAGAGGTCCATGCTCCTTTGCATGTCCTCCTCTGTCACGGTGTTAAGGGCGCAGTCGTCCGCGAAGAGCAAGTCATGGACTGTAGTCGTAGACACGCGCGTTGGAGCCTGCATACGCCGACTGTTGAGAAGGTGCCCGTCAGTTCTGTAGGCGATGCGGATACCAGGCTGCTCATCACGGTAGGCGTCCATCAGCATAGCCGAGAACATGAGACTGAAGAGGGTGGGGCCAGTACGCAGCCCTGCTTCACTCCGTTGGTCACTGCGAATGCTTCGGATACCGTCCCGTTGTCAGTGACGCGCGCCGTCATCCCGTCATGAAGCTGACGTACCATGTGCGTAAACCGCTTAGGACAGCCAAATTTCTGCATGACTTTCCACAGTCCGTCACGATTCACCGTGTCAAAGGCTTTCGTTAGATCCACGAAGGTAGTGTATGGGTGAGTTCGCATCTCCTGACACTTCTCTTGTAGCTGGCGGGCGGCAAAGATCATATCGGTTGTTCCGCGGTGTCGGCGGAAGCCACATTGGCTTTCCGGAAGCAGGCCCTGCTCTAGGTGACCGTTAAGACGATTGAGAAGGATACGGGCGAAGATCTTCCCCGCGATGTTGAGCAACGAGATGCCTCTGTGATTATCACAGAGTTGCCGGTTCCCCTTCCGTTTGTAGAGATGGACGATGGTCGCGTCTTTGAAATCCTGAGGAACTTGTCCTTGGCGCCACATCTCCTGGAAGAGTGTTGTGAGTTCTGCCATCAACCGGGGCCCACAGTGCTTGTAGACTTCCGGTGGGATTGCGTCGGATCCCGGTGCTTTACCGCTGGAAATCTGCTGCACGGCCCGGATGGTTTCTGGTAGGGAAGGCGGGAGATCCAGGTCATTGTTCGTGTCCACTTGAGGGAGCCGGTCAATGGCAGCATCGGAGATGGCTGATGAACAGTTAAGGACATTTCTGAAGTGCTCGGCCCAGCGCTTCAGAATTTGCGATTTCTCTGTCAGCAGTGTTGTGCCGTCAGAGCTAAGCAGCGGTGCGGACCCCTTGATACACGGGCCGTAGATGGCTTTGATGGCTTTGAAAAAGTTTTTCATTTCATTGCGGTCCGCATACCCCCTGGATTTCCTCAGCCTTTCGGATCATCCAGGCATCCTGCATCTCCCGCAGCCGTTGTTGTACAAGGCGCCTGCATCTGAAGAAGGCTGCTTTGGTGGCGTCAGTTCGAAGGTCCATGTAGGCTTTGTGTAGTCTATTCTTCTCCGCGAGTAAGTTGCTGATGTCGGCGTCATTGTCGTCAAACCAGTCCTGGTGTCGACGGTGTGCGCGTCCGAGTACATCGAGGGCGGTGGACTGGATGACATTTCGCAGTTGACACCATCGTGTCTCCACGGTAGCGTTATCATCTGGAGCATGCAGGTCCTCCAGTTTCTCGGTTATTTGGTTGCTGAAATCAAAACAGTGAGCAGGCAAATTTAATAAAAGAGTATTTAACTTTACATGGCGGCCTCTTACCTTGGGGCCTTCGTCGGGGTTGCAGTCGGAGCCTCATCTGGGAGATGACAAGGCGGTGATCTGTCCAACCATCGGCATCGCGGATCGCCTTGGTTACCAGCACGTCCTGTCGATCTCGCCTCCGGACGAGAACATAGTCCAGCAGATGCCAGCGCCGCGACCGAGGGTGCATCCACGTGGCCTTCTCCCGCGTCGGAAGGCGGAAGAAGGTGTTGGTCAGCAGGAGACGGTGTTCCGCACACGTGCGCAGAAGAAGGAGGCCATTATCGTTACAGCTACCGAGACCGTGGGGACCCAGCACTCCCTGCCAGGCAGCGTGGTCCGTCCCCACGCGGGCATTGAAATCACCAAGGACAATTAACTTGTCCTCTTTCGGCACAGTCGCCAGCAAGGCGTGCAGGTCCTCGTAGAATTTGTCCTTCGCCGCATCAGAGCTCGTCATTGGGGGAGCGTAGGCGCTGATGATGGTGGCGAACTGGTCTCCCCGAAGAGGCAGGCGGAGGCTCATCAGGCGATCATTGATACCCCTGCGGCAGACAGGGCAGACGTCCCACGATGTCGTTACGAATGGCAAAGGCAACACCAGCGTCGCGTCGCTCTGCCTTTGGCCGGCCGATCCAGAAGAAAGTGTAACCGGCCCCCACCTCCTCCAGCTGACCCTGTTCAGAGAATCGGGTCTCGCTGAGAGCAGCAATGTCCACCTTGTAGCGCACCAGTTCCCGAGCGACTAGCGCCGTCCTCCGTTCCGGCCGGTTGCTCTTAGGATTGTCTAAAAGGGAACGAACATTCCAGGCTGCTAGTGTGAGTGGACTCACCCGAGCAGCCTGGAGAGTATGGCGAGGGGGATGGGGACGGGGGGTATTGTTGTTTGTTTGAGTTTTACGATCGCGTAGTTTGCGATCTGCGAGCCGCGGCCGGCTGCAGAAGACGTGAGAACCAGCAATTTTTTTAGGGCACATTTTCTAGCCCCTTCCTCCGCGAGGAGGCAAGCAGTGCTATCCCTAAATAGGGCTGCTCGGACATCCCAGACGGCTGCCGAACTCCACTATGGGTCACGGTTTTGTTTTTAGTGGGAAGAACGGCCCGAGTTAGTCTGGGCCGCCTACGGGGTTGCTGTCGCCCCCACCGTAGGACTTTTTGAGAGGGGAGGTGGGAAGTTCGGGAGTCAGGCATACCGGGTGTGGAGGCACACACAACACCGGAGACCCTCACCTGGTTTAGCCCGCCGGTCGTGACGGTTGCCCGGGGTGTGGCCGCTGGGAAGAACCCAACTTCGAGGAGCCACAGGTGAAAGTTGGGTACCAGTTAGAGGCGGCCACAGGAGCATTCACCACCTGTACGAGACAAATGGAGCGACCAAATGCTATCTGTGTAGTGCTACCCCTAACTAGTACCCCTACACCCCAAAAAATGTTATCTAATGATCTTATGACAGCCGGCCAATCGTCTTGTTCAATGATCTCTAACAGCACTTTCATTGGCAGTAGATTTAGTTAATCCTTTTTCCATTTGTCAAAAGCATCATCCCACAGCCACTTCGACACCACTTTCACTCAGTAATCATCTGCTTGCTCAAAAGCGCCACCTGACAGTGGGGTATCGAATACACTGTGGAACCTGTATTATTAGAACCTGCAGTTACTTCTAGGTTTCGTATACCAAACTGGACGACTCAATGAGTACAATATTGTGCCTCATCAGCGAGCGCCAGACTTTAAACAGCTGCCGATGCTTTTTTCGAAAGAAAATCCAATGCAACAGTTATTCATTCACTGGAGTGTCCTATTTGAACTGGGTAGTTTACACTGTCCCCACTTAAATCTATTCCCACTCCTCACTTCCAAAGCGCATACACTCACACTGAGTCATTTTCTTTGTCGGTTTCGTCTTGCATTTCTCGACTGGATTGATTTAATCATTCTGCCGGCGTCAGTTACAATTCTTTATTGCCTTTTTCCGTCAAGCATAACTGCCCTTCCCGCTCACGCTGGATTTATTCGTTGACCTCCTGAGTATTCTCCAAATGCAGCACTAAATATGATAACGAACCGTCGACTGGTATGCAATAAGCGGACGACTTAGATTTTATCGTACTTGAAGATGCACTCGTTCCAATTGTATTAAACGACAGTAACCCCTATTGGTATCACCTTTGCGCACTTTTACTCACTGGGATGCAAAATGATCTGATCCTGAGCGTGCTTATTCTACCTCTAATAGACTGCAATGGACATCGCTCTGGGCAATCTTTGACACACTGGGAGCACTATTTTACCTTTTTTGTCCACTGACTTAACTGTATTCGTCTGTCTAACCCAGGACGTCGATCCTCTGACAAAGCAGGTAAACCGACTCAGTTTCGAGTTCAGGACTGCTGGAATTCCTATGTTGTTGGTTTGAAACCGTCACACATCATGTTTAATCTTGCATCCCCTGGCACAAAAGTACAGCCACAGCCTGTAACCAAAAATATCTTTCCAGATTACTTGGGGCACCACGATGTAAGGCAGTTTAGGCCGATTGTGGGCCCCTAGTCGACAGCTCTGCCGAAGCTTTCAATAGACTCGCTGAGGCCTATTTGTGATTTCAAGTGTATTGACCCAAAAGGTCAATCACAATTAATCGTCCTGAGGTTATTCTTTTACCAGGTCCACTCGGTGATTCGTCTGCCTATGTTGGCCGTCCCCGAAACTCGGTCATTCTGAGTTTACTGTCTACGTCACGTCTGAAGGTGTCGCTGGCAAGAGGTGAACAGTACCATCACGAACAACGAGACGGACCGAACTCCACCCTGATTTCACAACTTTTTTTTCCCCTAAAAAAGCCTACTTCGGCAAGTATATGCTGTGCGGTTTGATGAATAATGAAACCTTGATGGAGTATCCACGACCTGACCGATATTAGCTCCCAACTCTGACAGGTGCTATCCAAAAGCTCAGACATGCGTGTTTCGCCGATCTTGTACCGCTACTAGTACCTGCGTTTTCTGTATCTTAAATCGTTCAGTATTAATATACTACCAACTGCTTGGTGGCAGGTTGAGTACGCGGCAGTAGTTGATAAAATTCAGCTCGAGTGTTCATATAAACTTTCGAACCAAATCTGAAAAGCTTTGTTCCGAACCGTTCGCACACTAATTCCCGAGGGAATTAAACAGTAGAAATCGCAACCCACCTTCATTTGATCATATCCCTACCAATATGACTCCACTTTTTCTTTATAGATGGTCGGAACGACTGGATTTCAGCATCAGCGACTCACTGTCAATCCCCCCGAAAAAGGTAGCTTTCCTCTAGATCATCAGGGATTATGCCAGAGCATGCGAGACGGGTGGATTTCATGCATGAAGGAGTCCGGATGGGACAGTTCAAAGTGTCGTACCGAGGCGGCCGCCTACCTGCGCTGCCGAATGGAAATAATCTTATGGACCAGGAGGAGATCCAAAGGCTTGGTTTTAACGAAAACGAGTGGGATGAGGCCGCTGCCAAAATGCGAAATCAAAAGTGAATTGTAGATGCCCTTTCTCCAAATACCCTTGTTCAGAGAAGAAGACAGTTATAAAATGTACATATTTATAGGGAAGGGGGGCAATTACTCCGCATGTACAGGCGACACCAAGATAATTCCGTCCCCACGTACGAAGAGCATGGGAATTTTTCGCTTTGTCGTCTGTATTTGCGTTTGTTAAAAATCACAAAACTAACCTTGTAAATTTCCTCGTATGTTTCTTCGTCGAGCTCTAGCGTTGTAATGGTTTCCTCCACCTGGCCAAGGATAAGGTTCAGATGAGAATCAAAGCCCTGAAAAGGAGAAGAAATGGCGGATTAACCATGATATCTCCGCGTGTGCGTATTCATTTGTGCTAGATTCACTGCTATGACCTGATCTGAGCATAACCACAACAAAACGAAAGACGCACAGACACGCAAGTAGGTAATAACATCCGACGGATTCTTCTTTCTTAGCCTGAAGTTGGGGTTTATAAAACGTGGAAACAAACTGTGAGGTCAGTGCACTTGCGCAAACTTGTCTCTAGTGTTGATTAATATGAACACTACCCCGAAGGTCGGACCGAATGCCCCTGATTTGGAGGACTGGTCTGAACTCGCGTTCAACGAAAGTTGTGCGTGAAAGTCCAGTTGTGCATGTTACTCTAGAGATGAGGACTCGACACAAGAAGAGTCCCATTTCTAATGTTTAGGAAGCGTTTGCCAGTGCCCTAAACTGCTGCACCAATCTACTTTACGGTCCAGAAAGCGTAAGTGAGAATCAGGAAAATGGATCTCAAGCTTCATCGGGAATCCATACGCTTAGTAGGACAGGAACCGAACCTGTGAAGTAGTTGGCACGCCCGAAATCGAATGTCAGTAGTCATTTTTATCAGTCCGAGTCCTCTATCTCTATATTACCGGAAGGAAATGTAAGTTGCGAATTTGAACGGAAGACCAGTACTAATGGTAATCGATACACGGATTTGACGGCAGTTGTACATTCGATACCCATGTGGCCTTTATCGTAACGAAATCGATCTAAATACTTGCAACTGCGCCAATGAAAGAGAGAAGCAGAAGTTCTGTTGGCGTCTGTTGACTGCCTTCTCAGCACTAAGAGTGACGGAGGGACGCCAGATGGGCCACATAGGGCGGGTTAGGGCCCGCCAACACGGTACTCCCAGGTCGCGAAAACGAGAGAACAGGTCGATGAAATGGGAACTTCACCACTTTGATAAGGTTACTACTTCTCTTACTGTCAGAATTTCAGAGTTTTAAAAGAAAAAAAGTTATCCAGTTTTAGTAGGGAACTGGCAGTCGATTTGAAATAGGGCAGTCGATGCCATGAAAGTAAAGGTGCAGCTCAGTCAGTGATTGACGCCATCACTGAGTTATCGCTTAGATATCTCGAATTTGTTATCACCTTGAACTAGCTTACGGAAACAGAAACCCATGCGACTTGTTTGTTATTACCAGTGAATTTCCTGTGATGTGAAGAATGAATCATATAACTATGACGGAGATATTTTGAAAGTCAATTCATGGCGGACACGAGTTCAAGGTGTCTTATTGGCGATTTACTATAATCTATGAGACCTCATTAAGTTAACGAAAAAATTCGGTGGACAGTCAATTATGAGATATAGAAAATCAGTGATTAACTGGTCGCAAAGCGGTGGATGCTGTGTTGTAAATTATCATTATGCACTATTTGAGGAGCGGATCGCTTGAGGGCAAAGATGGCATTTTTGAGGTAAAGTTTCTTGCAGTGCTCTCTTGTACTTTTGTAGAGGCAACCACTCGATCTCCGTGCTACAGTCCATCAGTCAACAGAATACATTTACGGGTTGCGTCGTTTTCGGACCTAAAAATAGATCGAGCTTGTATAAAGCATACATCAGACTGGGACATTATGACTCTTTAGCAACCCGCGTGTCTTAAGTTTTTCATTGGTACAGGATGCAGAAAATTTAGGGCGATACAAGGCGGGCCATTATTAACTATTATAATTTTACTTTTAAAATTGACGCGTCAAAATTATAACTCGGAAGGTCGCCGAATGGTGGGAAAAATCTGTCTCCGGAAATGAGTCAGGCAGGAATGACTCACTCGTGTGACCTTTATGGTTACTCAGACTGACTAGGGGCCTGTGTTACGAGTATGGTTGGCGTGAATTAGCACGTGCGTAGAAGGCGGCACAATACCAATCCCTTCACTGCGCACATGCCCAGCATGTCGTTTTGATCGAGGGTCACGAAAATTCGATGGGCGTGGGAAATAAACTATTGTCAATGGTCACAAGTCTTAGTCGCTTAGCCGTTCACCAGCTCAGGCTACGCGAATACGAAGGCCGGTGCAATCAGCAGACTGCTAACGTCATCGGACCAGGAAACCAACTGCTCTCCGAGCTAGCGTGAAAAATAGCAAAAATGGTTGCGGTCTTTTATTAAAAATAATCATGCCATGAGAGACTTGTTGCCTGAATTTCGAGGTGAATTGTTCTGGTTTGAAGCATATTACGCAAATCGCATGGGTAGTAAAGCCCTTCGATTATTTTACTCACTAAATGTATGAAGTTGAGCAGGTGTAACTGGTAATATAGATTACAAAATGCGTATGAGGAAGGACTGCTCTTGGCCAGCGTTGAACAGCAGGGTCACGTTGAATGGCTAAGACGGCGCCCACCCCTTCCCTCCAGCAAACCATGTTAGTGTGTGTGTCACCGCCAATACCCAGGCCCTTCCAACATACCCACACCTTCCACGCGCGAATCGGCCTGGTCGGATACCTTCGGACGCAATGCACCAACAATCTGGCAATTCCAACTTTACGTCAAATTCTGCTAACCCTCCTTCGGACTTCCCCCCCCCCTCACCCCTGGCATCAAGTTCATTACTCCCACCATCATAGAGAACATCCCAGTACTCATCACCTGCTACCCTCACCACCACCAGCGAAAGGGACTCTCTCCTAAACTGTCCTCAATGCGACCGCACATTCACCTCACGCATTGGCCTGGTCGGTCACTTGCGAATCCATCGTACAGTTACTGGTGAACCAGTACCTGGAGCACCAACACAAAACAGAGATCGCCGCCCCCATAGCCCTGTATGTCCTTGCGCATTCATTAATTGCATGGGCCTATTCGGTCACATGCGCATTCATGACAGCGGAATTCACCACAATGCCGACAACACCGTTACCACATGCACACCCTCCGCTTCTGCCATTCTTACCGCCACTGCCACCCCACTACCATGAATGACATCCCCCAGCCTCTCCCGATTTCTCCTGCCCACACTGCGCCCGCAAATTCAACTAACGCATTGGCCTGGTCGGTCACCTGCGAATCCATCGCAAGGAGGCTAGTGAACCAGTGCATGGGGCTCCAACACACAGTCGACGCGCCCGCCTCCACTGCCCTCACTGCTCCCGCACATTTACACATCGCATGCGCCTATGAGGACACATGCGCCTCCACGACAACCTATGGTAAACAACCGGAGGCTAAGCCACACCAGCGCACACAATCAACAATAATACATAGAGAACACGTTCATCATAATCATCATAATGTACCTGATAAAATCACGGTTTCCTAGAAACCGTGGCTTGGAAGGCTGCCATTCTGACGCTTACACCAGACCACGCCGTCGGCCCAGTGTAGGTGCTGTGTGTGTCGAGTGGCTGACTAGTGGACTGGGAGTCAGATGGCGATGGCTCCTCCATATCCCCTGAGTAAGTGAATCCTGGTGTGTGCGTTATGGGGGCTAGGTCGTGCTGTGGCACGCGAAGACGGGTACGCCGACCCGTCAGCCGATGCGTCCACTCCCACTTTAGACAATTGACTGGCTGGGATAGTGGTCTGATTGTGTGGTGGTGGAGAGAGTGAGGTCGACAGCTCAGCGCATTTCCCTCACTATAAACAATCTGACGCGCTTGAAACTATCGCGGTGCGCTAAAAGCCGGGGCTTGAAAGGTTGCCAACTGACGGGAATACTCGGACCGCGTGTTCAGCCGAATAAGTGTTATGTGTGGTGGCTGACTGGCGGACTGAGAGTCAGGCTGCAATGGGTCCTTATTAATGTGGCCTCTATGGCACGCCCACTCGTGGGATCCGAGCCAAGTGTGGTGGTACGCTCAGGGACGGCTCCGGCCGCGCCATCCACCTGCGCCCTTTCCCATCCCCGGTCTTTTTGACTCAGTCATGACACCGTGCTCAGGTGTGGGAGGAGAGAGTGCGGTAACGATAAGCGCCACGGTTGGAAAGTTGCCAACTGAAAATACACTCACACCTCGCAGTTAGTCCAATGTGTGTTGTGTGGAATTGCTGACTGGTGGTCTGAGAGTCATGCTGCGATGGCTCCTTCTTTACGTGACCTCTGGCTAACTCACACATGTAAAATTTAAGCCGTTCCACCCCCTGTTGTATGAAATCCTGGTGCTAGGTCATGTACGTCGTACACGTAGACGAGGTCACCAGCAGCTGCGCCCACATCCGCATCAGACAACTGACTGGTTCGGACAGTGGTTTGACTGTGGGGGGTGGGGGAGAGATTGGGGTCGACGGTTCAGCGCATTTTCCTCGCTATAAACAATTAGACAAAGCTTGAAACGATCACGGTGCGCTAAAAGCTACGGCTTGGAAGGTTGCCAACTGACGGGATAACTCGGACCACCTGGTCAGTCCAATGCGTGTTTTATGTGGAGTGGCTGACTGGCTGACTGAAAGTCAGGCTACAATGGCTCCTTCTTAATGGGGCCTTTATGGCACTCCCACTCCTTTGGATCCGAACAAGGTATGGTGGTACGCCTGGGGGCGTCTCCGGCCGCGCCAGCCACCTGCGCCCTCTCCCATCTCCGGTCTTCTTGACTCTGTCATGGCACCGGGCTCGGGTGGGGGAGGAGAGAGTGCGGTAGATGCAGCACAACTCTACTATCAATTAAAACTAAATCACGCGCAAGTCAAGGTCCCTGCACTACTGTTTCGTGGATCATACGGTGGACATCTTCGTAATCGACGATCGAACTGTTGTACGCGCGTAGGCGTACAAGTGTCCCATGAGCGTATACAGGCCTGTCGTCTTGACCCTGAATGTTTGCGATTCCAACCGTGTGACGCATGTGGCAACCGAACAAAATAGGCCAGGAAATATTGATTAATCTGTCAATCGTCGCGCGGCGGTAGGTAGCACTTGTCTGACTGCGCGCGCAATTTACTGATATGCATCCGCGTATGATTTGTTACAAGGGTCAGCGGTGACAGCGAGGCAAAAAGGCACCCTGGAGGGAGAAAACCACAGTAACCATTCTTTGGTATTCAGGACGGTGCAGTTTGACGCGGGAGGGCTTGACGGCAGGAAATTAAACTCAGTTGACTGCGGCGTTTGTGCCAAATGCACTTTGGGCGGCGTTACCCATAGGGCTGAACAAAAAGCCTTTCATCGCAGCCTCTCTGAATACGCGAGCAGCCTGTGCGTGCATATGTATGCGAAATTTATACTTTTCTCCACCCCACGACGGTAATAACTTTAGGGCAACTGTTGCCGGCAGCTTGACGCATCAAGCTATCAGGGTTACATAAGTAAGCTGGTATATACAGGGAGTAAAGATAATAAGCAAATGCACCTAACCATGTATTCTTAAAAATTAAAATAAGCTTCAAATTCCAATTGCAAAGGTGTGACGACTTACATGTAAAGTGCCCATAAGTTCGCGATTGTGGCGCATTTTTACATAAACCGTTTCGTCGAGGCTTAGGCGGATAAGGTCAAGAGGCTCCTCTACTAAAAGAGGTTCTTCAAACTGTATCCCCAATATAAAAGCTGGAAAAAATACCTTTCCCGGGTCTTTCTCGTCTCCTTCCATTCGCAAATACTGCCACAAGGACCAATCGCACACTTATATTGAATTCGCGGGACGAGTGACTGTGCGAAAGTACAAGATGTTATGACAGAAATATTTTGAGTATGGGATGTTTTTCAGTCAAAACCTTCATGTCTCCGTAATCCATATCAAGCATTAAAGTGCTTGATAAAAAAAGGAAGAAGGGTTTTAAAGGAAATGCTGCCAGATGGACAAAGGCAAAAAAGGACAAGGCAATAAACAAACAAATAGGGCAAACAAAAGGAGAAACGAAGGTTGAGCAGCTAAGGACTTCGAGGGTAGTGCACATCGAGTAAGGTGAAACACTGTGAATAAAACATGACTTTTACCAAGCCAAATAAGATTTTTAAGCACATCAGCGCTCGTTCGGATATCAAGGGAAAATGATAATTCAGGAAATCAGACTGCATTGAGATGTTCCCTACGCCTAAAATCATTTCAGCTAAGTACCAGTGCGTTAATTCCAATAAGATAAAACGGAAAACTTACAAAAGAATGACGTTTACTTTATGCCACATTGGTGATTATTGGCTCACTAAATATTCTTAAAATGATGTAGCTGGCACCTGAGCAATTGGTGCAGGAATTTCTATAGCATTTATAGCTTATTTACAGTGCAGAAGCAACTAGTGATTGCGATTTTATATAAGCACGCCGTTACCAGAAATTATTTAACACCATCCTCACGAAAATCCAACTCGACCTCATCCTTCTGTTTTCCCTGTGTCACTCATCGTGCCCATATATAGAGAAATGCGTTTACTGACACCCTATCACGAAGCAACTTTGGCGTAATTAACAAAACTTACTCATACAAGTCTGGGTCATACCCGAATTATATGTTGAATGACAAAACTTCGTGCGCATTTTGCAACGTGGCACCTTCATCCACTATGTGCAGTACGCACCAGTGCCTGTCAGGTACTCGTCAATCCCAGCTGTCCAAACCAGCCAATCATCTTCAAAACTGACTCACACATGGCCTCATCACGGTCTCAAACGTGGAATGTCACACCGTGGCAACGGTTGTACCCTTGTCTGGCGGCCAACAACTTCCAACCCTTTCTCCGATAGTTTTGTACAAAATATACTATCCTCTCAACTGGCGCAAAACGTCTTCTCTGCCTGCGATACTCCAAACATACCAAATCTTGTTTGTTCCTCCTTTTCGGTCACTGATTTGCTGCTTTAACTGGCATCCTCGTTCATGTCCAGACTTACGGTGTAGCCTCCTCTGGACATTCCGGATTATCCGGGGCCATGATTCCTCCCTAAGATCGAAGGATTTTTTCGACTTTGCCTGCACAACTCATCTGCGTGGTCATCCTTACAAGGTTAATAGCGAACGCACGCGATTGAACCTCAGAAAGTTTTGTTTCAGCCAACGAGTGGTACGACCTTGGAACTCGTTACCAAGTGAGACGGTTACCTCTGACAGCATTACTGATTTTAAAAGAAGGCTTGATGGCATTATATTTGACAAAAGACGACTTTCACAACTAGCGACTAGCTGAAGAGGTTAACTTTGCCGAAAACCCTTCGTACAATGTTGCAAAACTCTAAGTTGACGGCTGATAGCTTCAATGCTTTCTTGTCTAGAACTTTCAGTGAACATTCGGTCGCCCCTTTGGCCACAAGCTAGTGGATCTCACTCTTGACCAACCTCTGGCACAGAAGGTTAACATACCAACGAGATTAAGAGAGAAACAGGGAGCAAATTGCCTCGAACTAGTATTTACGAAGGACTTATCTAACGTTGAGGAAGTGTATTCTATTGCACCCCTTGGTAAGAGTGACCATAGTACGCTGATGTGGGATTATCTCCTTATTCTCAGCGCCAGAAGAGAACGGAAGGCAAGTGAACTATATGGAAGGCCGATTTTAATGCGATAAGGAAGAACTGATGTCTATGAGATGGGATTGTTTGCTTAATGGGAATCCTGAGGATGACTGGCGATCATTTAAGACAGTCTCACTCGATCTGATTGAATGCTTTTGTCCAGTGAAGGTGCAAAAAATGAATAGTCGCCCCGCCTGGTTAACAAGAGAACTTAACAGGCAACTAAAGAAGAAGAATAAAAAATGGAAGGTATTCAGGCAAACAGGGTCAGCAGAGCATCTCAAAGAATTTCGTCATCAAAGAAACGCTGTAAAAAGAATGATCCGTCAGACAAGGAAGAACTATGAATCAAGAATTATTCAACAGGCTGAATATAAACCAAAACTTTTATTCCATTCTATCAATAGCCGACTAAAAAACAAGGACCCAGTAGCAGTACTCATGGATGGAAATGGTGTTGAAGTCGTTGAAAATTGTGACAAAGCCGAGTACTAAGGTCGGTTTTTTGCCTCGGTTTTCACTAGAGAACCGGAACTTCAGCTTGACCACGTAAACAGTGCTGTTATAGACGCCGGTCCAGTGCTTGAATATATAATCTTCCAGGAACCTCTCGTGGAACTAGAACTGCAAAATCTGAAAGAAGCGAAGTCATCTGGTCCGGACGATATACCGGCCAAGTTCTTGAAAGAACTGGCCAGCGAACTGTCCAAACCACTAGCGCATATATTTAATTCGTCATTTGAATCAGGGAAACTGCCATCCGAATGGAAGGCAGCAAATATATACCCCATATACAAGAGTGGTGCTCGATCTAGTGTCAACAATTATTGGCCTGTCAGCCTAACCTTCCTTTGCTGTAAAATAATGGAATCAATAATCAAAAAGGTAACCATGAGGTTCCTTGAGGAAAACCAATTACTCTCAGATCTCCAGCATGGCTTCAGACAGAATCGCTCCTGTCTTTCTAGTTTATTACTCTCCACAGAGCAGTGGACTCGTGCACTGGACGAAAATGGTAAGGTTGACGTCATATACATTGATTTCAAGAAGGCGTTTGACAGTGTCCCACACAAACGTCTCATCTACAAATTATCTGAAATCGGCATAAGAGGAATGTTGCTGACATGGATCGCAGACTTTCTTACAGATAGATTGCAAACTGTGTGCGTCGATACCTCGAAGTCAACACCTACTCCGGTTCTAAGTGGTGTCCCCCAAGGCTCGGTATTAGGGCCTTGGCTCTTCTTAGTGTACATCAACGACTGTGTCGACGACCTGGATTGCAGTGCCATCATGTTTGCAGATGATGTTAAATTGTGGAGGGTCATCAGATCTGATTTCGATACGCACGCACTTCAAGAGGATCTCAACCGTCTTAGCAGCTGGTCTGCTCGTTGGCTCTTAAATTTTAACGTTGGGAAGTGTGTGGTCCTGAGACTGCGTACCAGAAGGACCAGTGAGGAGGATGATTCCTACCAATACATTCTCAATGGGCAGCCCTTTTCAATTGTTGAGGAACAGAAGGACCTCGGTGTTCTAATAAACTCCTCACTTAAACCATCTTCACAGTGTTTAAAGGCAGCTAAACGCGCTACAAGGTCTTATTTGCGCTCAGACGTCGATTAGTGCAGATTGATAAGGAACTCTTCCGAAACCTACGGGGTATTTGTTCGATCTCACTTGGAATATGCCATCCAGGCCTGGCGTCCGTGGTTTAAAAGGATTATATACAGCTGGAACGAGTGCAGGCGAGGGCTACGAAGATGTTCAAGAATCTAAGTCATCTGCCTTACGAAGCCAGACTGGTTGAACTTGATTTGTTTCCTCTAAATTACAGGCAACTACGCGGTGACCTCATCCAAACCTACCGGATTGTCAGAGGCCGCGATTGTGCCGTATAATTTGCTGACTTCTTCGAATTGGCTGGGACGGAACATCTGCGGAGTCATCCCTTTAAACTGCAGAGGAAGTTTGTCCACACGGAAGTCCCTCGGAACGCCTTTCACAGAGGGTCCTTGGAGCATGGAACGGACTCCCTGACGAGGTGGTCCTTTCAGAAACTGTTGACACATTTCAATTCAAACTAGATACTCATTTTCTGAGAAACTATTGTCAATATAATGAAGATTATGTAAACAGTGGCAGGTTGCGCTTGGCCCACACATATCGATGACCCTACGTTTTCATTTGTCAGATATATCACTGTAAACGTTTGTACTATTGACATTTTTGCATGTGAATAGGGAGCTCAAGGGCAAAAGCCTACTTCCCTCAATAAAGTGACTTAAAGTGACTTAACTTGTTCTGTAAATACCGCATTTCAACACGCAGGGTTTTTCGCTTAAGTTTAGAAAATCCTTTGAATTTACAAACACCTGCACTGGCGTCCGTATGAGGTCAAATGCGAATGCACGCGTCCAGGTCATCAAAAAATTTCTTTCAGCCAGCGGTAGTTTATGACTGCTCAAAAACAAGTGGATTAATATATATCCGATAAAATTGCCTACCATTGTCAGGGTATCGACGGCCACGTATGGATTTCAATTCCAGATCTCATTTCTCGTGAATGTTTGTTCTAGGAGTTATCTGTCAAACTTGCCAGCGAATGTATGGTTTGCTAACAGGCCCTTGCGTTCAGAATTAGGTATTGCCCGATACCACGCCATGAAGTAAGACCACATCAACGACATTAATATACAGCGAAATAGTAGGTACGTCATGTGGATGAATGGATGCTGCAACTCAAATCAGATGGGTGAATTTCAAGCAGTGTAAATGTCTTCTTTAATTTGCTTCGTAGTGCCGTAATGCAATCAGAGGCATGAGGGAGCAGTGTTGGGTACATGTTACTGTGGTACGTTTATTTGGAAAAGGTGGCTGGCTTTTGGGCAGACTGTTGACGTCGACCGTGTCTGCACGAGGGTGAATGACCGTCAAACTTTGAAATTTAGCAGACGCGTGGTCTGTGCTTTAACATATTATATTCAATTCAATTCAATTCAATTTATTGAGGTAAATAGGCATGGGCCTTTGAGTACCCTATTTGTAACGTAAAATTAAGTGCGGTGTACAGAGCAACCGTGTGGGTTGCAAAGGTTCAAAAGGTGGTCATAAAATATGACAAGTGGTGCACGACTCTCAAGGGTTAAGATAAATTCCTCATCGCTCAGGCTCGTTGCGGAACATAAAAATGTCAAGGTTCCTTTTAAAGCTTTCAAGCGATGGTGACATCACAACGTCTTCAGGGAGCGCATTCCATGGTTTAACCACTCTGGCAGAGAAGGAGAACTTGCGCACATCCAGTCTCGCCTGCTGGACACGCAGTTTTAATGGGTGACCTCGGAGATGGGTCGTGGCGGCAAATTCAAAGAAGTCCGAGAATTCCAGGCAACAATCCAATCCCTTCACAATGCGGAATGTCGCAGGAGATCACCACGCATTTGCCTATAACTCAAAGGGAACAGATTAAGATTCATTAGGCAGGTTGGATATGGCAAGGAGCTTTGACTTCTAGCCATTTTGGTGGCTTTGCTCTGGACTCTTTCGAGGCAGTTCTGATCTTGAACTGTCCAGGGTTTCCAGGCGTGCATAGAATATTCCAAATGCGGCCTAATGAATGTTCCAAAAGTCTTAGCGAAAAGATCTTCATCGAAATCCAAAAAGGCTCGTCTGATGGCATGCAACACCGCAATTGCGCTCTTCACCACTTTCAAGCAGCGAGACGATGGTTTTAAGGTGGTGGTCGTCAGCATACCAAGGTCCTTTTGGGTTTCCACGTTTTTTAAGGCTTCACCGTTGAGAAAGTAAATTCTACTTTCGGCAGATTTAGATGGGTTGCCTAAGCGAAGTATTGTACACTTATCGACGAACCGCAAAAGCCAATGCTTCGACCACTCCTCCAACCGAGTTAGGTTGATCTGCAGTTTATCTTCGTCAGCAGGGCTCTGGATTACATTCCAGATTTTAATTTCATCGGCAAACATTGCTGCTTCACAGTCGAGATTCCTGACACAATCGTTCACGTACATTAAAAACAGTATTGGCCCTAGTACTGAACCCTGAGAAACCCCACTCTCGACCGCAGCAGAACTTGACCTCTCTTGGCCGATGCACACAACCTGGCGCCGACCCACGAGAAAGTTTTCGATCCACTTGAGGAGGTTACCTCTGATTCCAATTATTTCTAGCTTGTACAGCGGTCTCTCGTGCGGCACAGTATCGAAGGCCTTTTGAAAGTCAATGAAGGCAATGTGAACCGCGTGTCTATCTTCACATGCTTGGATCCACCTCTGGAGCTAATACAGCAAATTCGTTGTGCATGATCTTCCTTTTTTGAACCCGTGTTGACAGCTTGATAACAAATTATGATTCTCTAGGAATTTCACCAATTCGCTCTTGATGATCCTTTCCATAATCTTGCCAAGGATGCATGTCAAGCTTATGGGTCTGTAGTTTGTCACTGACGCCCGGCTACCGCTTTTGTACAAGGGAGTTATATGTGCCAGCTTCCAATCGAAAGCAAGTGTTCCGGAGTCAAAGGACTTTTAAAAGAGCACTGACAGAGGTGCGGAAAGTTCATTGGCGAGTTCTTTCAGAAGCTTGGGTGGAAGCTCGTCTGGTCCTGGGGATTTCGACTCTTTTAGTTCTTTTAATTCCTTTTGGATCAGAAATTCTGAGAATAGTATGTGGCTAATGCTTGCAGTCGGCGGGTTATCCACTGAGGGACGAAGGAACCTTGCCTCGTTTGTAAAGACTGAGCGGTAGAACTGTGAAAATTACTCGGCTTTTTCCCTGTTTTCAGTAATTTCGACGCCCACGGCAGTCTTAATTAGCGGTATTTGATGTTTATTCCTTGTACATCTACGGAGGTAACTGTAGACTAACTTTGGATTCTGCGTTGCCTTTTGCAGCAAAGTCTTCTCAAATTCTCTTCGCGTTTTAAGAATAAGGCTTCTCATTTTGTTTCTCTGTGTTTTATACTTATTAAAATAGGCGACTTGATTAGACTCGCAATATTTTCTCCACAACTTGTGCTCCCTGTTTATTTCCCTTTTTAAGTTGCTGTCTAGCCACCCAGGACGCTTGCTGTGACGGACACTCGTTAGCGGGCAGTGGTTGTCCATAAGTTGCAGAAGAACATTTCGGAAGGACTCCCAATCTTCGTTCACGGTGCTCGAAAACATCGAGGTCCAGTTGATGACTGTTAAATCTGCTCACATCTGATGAAAGTTTCCTCGCCAAACGTTAGGCCGTTTTTCCTCTGTAGCAGGCACAACGGAGAATAAGGAGTAGTCCCACATAAGCACCACATGATCACTACGACCGAGCGGAGGCATTGAAATAATCTCGTAAATGCTGCCTGATGTTTTAGTGAAAATCAGGTCAAGACAGTTAACCCTTTGTCCTTCACGTGTTCTGGTGGGGAAAGGGACATGTTGTGTGAGGAGTGCCTTCAAGGTCTTTAGCAGAAAAACATAATCAAAAGTCGATTTTGGGCATGATGATTGAACAGTGCTACAGTTAATTCCTGGTGCGTTGAATTCACCCATAATCATGACATAAGGTCGACTGGATAAATTTTCTAATTGTTCCAACAAGTGGGTGTCCGCGACTCGGTCTATCCTAGGTGGCCGATAGACAATGATGACATCTAGACATGGAGAGCCAAGAGCCTTGATATTCAACCATATGGCTTCCGTGCTGCACGCAAACTTGCTCGTCTTGTCAGACACGATTAGCACGTCTTTCACATACACAATTATTCAACCACCCTGTCGGTTTTCTCTGTCTCTCCGATATATTTGGTATCCATACAATGTTATTTCGCTATCTCGAATACTGCCAGACAGCCAGGTTTCGGTTACTGCTATCACATCTGGAGATACTTCGACAAGGCAAATTTTTAACTCATCAAGTTTTGATATAGAGTTCCAAGCTCGTACCACTCGTTGGCTGAAAAAAAACTTTCTGAGCTAATATCTAGCGCGTTGTTTGAAATTGGTTTCGAATTTCAAGTACCTCGAGCCTACGAGTTTTAAGTCTATACCTCAGTGTAGAAGACACGGTGTTGGAAAATCTATTAAAGAATTGTCTTTATATTCCTCTGAGTTTATAAATTGCAACTTGGACCCTCGATCTTTGCTGCTTCCCGAAACTCACGCCGGCTGTGTAATCCCTGCATCTGCTCTCAATCGCGGAAGGGACTCAAACCAAAGGCTGAGTCCTTATATTTTCAAATTCTTATTGTTGAAAACTCAGCTGACTCTCTATTAATTTTGTGGCAATTATAACATGCAAAACTCAAGTTCCATAAGTTTATTGTCACAAACAATTGGTCCACGACCAAGCTGCTTGGGACCGTCATTCGGCGCCTCTACCCACTCGGCCATATTGGCAGGGGATCTTGTTAAGCAAGTTAATGGACAAGCAGAAAACAATTTTAAACATCGTTATTCTGCTATTTGTTCACCTCCCGCTAAACGGGGTAAAAGTTCAGTAAGCTTAACTAATGTAGCTTACGAAGACGAAACGTGTATGGGGTGTTTCAGCCTCCAGCAGAAATTCTCAGGGATGGAGCAGGAAATAAGGAATCTAAGACAAGAAATAGATAACTTAAAAAAATCTATATCTCGCCCAACTGCTAAAAACGCCCCTGTTCGTAATAAACCTACAACAAAGCAAAATTCGTATTCATTTATAGCTTCTTCAAGCTTACATAAAAAGTCACATTAAACATATCGCGACTGCTGGACCCGGTAAACCAGAGGAAATTTCGCTACTTCCGAAGGGAGCCCCATCTTGTCCTTGCGCCACTCTACCGGTACTTAGTTCGGGTAGCATCAGCACTAATCTGGCTTTACCGCCCATCGCC
The DNA here is from genome assembly GCA_017591395.1 of Schistocephalus solidus. Classification (NCBI taxonomy): domain Eukaryota; kingdom Metazoa; phylum Platyhelminthes; class Cestoda; order Diphyllobothriidea; family Diphyllobothriidae; genus Schistocephalus; species Schistocephalus solidus. The sequence goes on from WEDG01014210.1 coordinate 88,409, forward strand.
ACATCACTGGTAGACGATGCACCAACATACGATGTTGAAGAGGTTGGCGAGTTCGTTAAGCCAAAGAAGAAAAAGGTCTAAGAAGAACAAGTCTTGCAGAGATTTGGCTCTAGCCTGCCCAAAACCCAGTTCATGTGGACCTACCGGGCCAAGTGAATTGGTTACCAGTACTCACTCAGCTGAAAGATCTGAGTTACAAACGGGCCCTCGTTTGAGTCGAAAACATAATTTAGTCATTAAAGGGGTCCCGGAGTCAGCTTCAAGTATTCCAAAGGAGCGAGTCAAACATGACTTGGATCTCCTTCAATTGTATGCAAAAACGATGCTAACGGACGGCGAGTCCATCCACATTCTCAAGGCATATAGAATAGGGAAAGCTCTGTCCGCACCCGAATCAAATTCTCGACCAAGACCTCTTAAAATCATCTTGGAAAACGAAGCACAGGCACAGCTCCTGCTACAGAGAAAAACAACCCTACGGGGCCTGCATTCTGAAGTTTTTTTCAACCGGAATACGGACTGAAGGAGAGACTAAAAAATGAGACAGTTAATAATAGAACTGGAAACACGAAGGACCAATGGCGAGGCACATCTCCAAATAAGAAACGGACAAATTGTTCAAGTGAAAAGAACATTTCTTTGGCCGAAGGCATTCACTCTGACAGCCTAACTGTCCCTTCTCAGAAACCAAAAACGTGCGCGCTTAAATTATTCGTATTAAATGCCAGATCTCTGCTTAATAAGATGCCATTGCTCCAGACTCTGGTTTTCATCCACTGCCCCGACATTGTAATAGTTACAGAGACTTGGGCAACACCCTGTGTATCCAACTCCGAACTTAATATTCAAGGGTACGACTATATTCGTAACGATCGACACGAGGGCCGTGGCGGAGGAAGCTGCATCTATATTAAGCAGCCACTTACCTTTCTGCCGTTGGATAATCGACAATTTACCGCGGTAGAAGAGAGTTGTTGGCTCCGAGTAGTTCTTAAAGATAACTACTCTTTACTCGTCGGTTGTGTCTATCGCCCCCCCAAACGCAAGTGGGGATTACGATCTCCGTCTCTCACAGGCATTTCATGCTGCAGTTGACCTAAATATGAAGTACTGCTTGATTGCAGGTGACTTCAATCTCCCTGAAGTTCATTGGTTTCCACCTTCCGGTCCTGCAAAGTTCGAAAACTTGCTTGAGGCCATAGATACTGGCATGTGGGATCAGGTAGTTGATTTTTCCCACCCGAGGATCAAACATACTTGATCTTATCTTCTGCAGAGGTTGTCAGCCACTGTCAGTTTCACCTTTAGACCCACTTGGGAGTTCAGACCATGCTATAGTTGCTTCTTCACTAGAAATCGAGGCTGATGAAACGTTTTCAAAAAAATATAGCTTTTTCCACGATTTCCGATCAGCAAATATGGGGAATTACTAACACATCTTAATTCCCACGATTGGACTAACTTCTTTCTATGTTTGGATGTGAATGTTTGTACTGATACATTCTACCAAGTTCTAGGTCCACTCATTTCTCGTTTTTGTTCCTCGTAAGAAAATAATTAATGTCAAGGATGAAGTCTACCTCCCTTTACCTTTCCGCCGTAGATTGCGTAGACTCTCGCGTCGTTTTCATCGACTAAATGACACTTCCGTCCTGCCACTGATCCAGCAAATCTTTGAACAGGCTAAGAGGCTCTCCGAAGAAAAAGCGACTAGCTGAAGAGGTTAACTTTGCCGAAAACCCTTCGTACAATGTTGCAAAACTCTTTTCGCGGACTGTAAAATCGCAGAGAAAAACTCAGTACCCTGTACTTCGAGATGCTTTTGGAAACCCTATAGCTGACGCTAAGTTGACGGCTGATAGCTTCAATGCTTTCTTGTCTAGAACGTTTTCAGTGAACATTCGGTCGCCCCCTTTCCAAACGTCCGGGTTTGGACCGGTAACGTCCTCGAAAACATAACTTTTACCCTCTGGGACGTAACCGTAGCCATTCGGCGTTCTCGCCAATCTTACAGTCCTGGACCAGATGGCGTCCCGGTCAGCGTTCTAAAGGCGGATGCAAATGATATATTTCCGTCACTTCTGTATAAGATATTCAATCTTGCTCTTGAAAGTGAAACCTTCCCTATTTTATGGAAGGAATCGCACATTTTGCCTATACCCAAACACGGCAGAACTACGTCATTTGACGACTTTAGGCCAATAAATACACTGCCAGCAGCCTCGAAGATATTAGAGACCTTGATTAAAGACAAGTTGATGCGTCACCTAACAGAGAATAACCTACTTAATGCGGCTCAGCATGGGTTTCTCGAAAAAAAGATCTTGTGACACCTGCCAGCTCTCTTACTTTGATCATGTGCTACAATCTAGAGATAGTGGTTTTGCAATTTACACCGTTTATTTCGACTTCACGAAGGCTTTTTGATCGTGTTGACCACGATCTCCTCCTGCTGAAACTTACCTCCTTCGGCATAGGTAACAAGCTTCTGAACTTAATATCCTCCTATTTGAATGATCGCGCACAACGGGTAAAAATTTCCGATGTTATCTCCAACCCCACGCACGTGAGGAGTGGCGTTATTCAGGGTAGTGTACTCGGCCCGCTTCTATTTTGCCTTTTGTGAACGATGTTCCTGATTGTTTTCAGTATGGTAGGCCCTTTATGTACGCTGATGATTTAAAAGTTGCCTATCGTTATAAACCGGTCGATCGCCACATTGTGCTTGAGCTCTTAAAAAGGATCTTCAAGCCTTCGCTCAGTGGTGTCGCACATGGCGCCTTTCGCTCTCTTGGCACAAATGCTCCGTTATGGTTAGTTGTGACAACCATCAGCCTCATCTAAGCATAGACGGTCATGACTTAAATGTGCCCGGGTTTATAACGGATCTGGGCATATCATATTCTAGTAGTCTTAATCTGTCAGAGCACTGCGCCCTGATTGTCTCTAAAGCACGCCAAACCACTGGGTTTATTCTCAGAAATTTTAAAACCCTCAATATTAGGACCAGCCTTTATAAAATGTATGTCAGACCTAGTCTGGAATACTGCTCGTTTCTATTTAGCCTTCTGCACGCGAGTGAACGGAGGAAGATAGAATCAGTCCAGCACTTCTTTACTAAAAGAGTTATTACTTCAGAGCACAGAAACCTGTCCTACCAACAACGCTGTGAGCTTACAAGCCTCGACCCGTTGTGGCTTCGTAGATTACAGAAGGGACTATTTTTACTGTTCAAGCTTTTTAAACGGTTTTACCTTTAACCCCCTTACATCCCTGAGGCAGCTCGACCACTGTCGGCGCACCAATCATAGAGATGTATTCTTATTTCTTCCTTTGGCACGCACCGTTAAATACCGTCAGTTTTTTTCGGTAAATGCTATAGCAATCTGGAATAAACTACCCAGAAGTATTAAAATTCAGCAAAACTATCCTTTGTTTACGAGAGCTGTCACTAGTTTTTCTACATTCAGGACACCTTCCGCGAATTTTGGGTGCTGATTCTCTGGAAGCTCTTTTCCGTTCTGATGGCGTCCACGGACTCTGAATCCTATGCCGGACTTCATGCTGAAGGCAATATTGCTGGCTCTGCAGTCCGTAATCGGGTTTTTCCTCAGTCTACAGCTAGCAGCCGCTCGCCGGCATACTTGCTGCTAGTACAGAAGACCAGATCCACAACACCGAAAGGAGAAGTACTACACTGTGCACCTGTGTCAACACTTCCCTGTCCTAAACTTTAATCTGTTCAACAAGCTGCAGTTTTTCTCCTGAAAATACCTTAAAGAACGATCAGGAGTTTTTTTCACTGTCAGCTGGACCCCTTACTGTATATATCCCTTTTGACCTTGCCTGTAAACTGGCAATAAATAAAATAATAATAATAAAAAAAGGCTTTGTGCATTTGTATACAAGCACTTCAATTTTGCGCCAACTTAATTTCCTGTTGCGTTTGTCAATTTTATGGGCCCAACTGCGTCTCCTCTAAAGTCAAGGTCGTATGTTTTTTCCGTTTCTTTATGATTTCGATAACTCTGGTTTCTTTAGTGAGAACGCCGTGTGTTATGGAGTCAGTTCTGACATCTCTTTTGGCAATTGGTTCCCTGATGGTTTTGGCGTTAGTGAGGTGGCTGCCGTTGTCCTCAGAACAATCGGTTGGTTCAGTGGAAAATTCGTATTCTTTTGAACTACCTTCCCTTTGAAAATAGCCAGATTGTGTTTGCCAGCCTTCAGTCTTGATTGTAGTTCCAAGAAAAGTTCCCGGCGTTTCAGCCTTTCCGCAGGGGAGTAGTCCGGTTGAAAAAAACCTCTTGATGCGAATGACGGAGGTTAGTTTTTTTGGATATGATCACCTTGATTTGGTCTTTGTTCTCTAGCATTATTTTGAGAGGTCGTGGTCGCGGCGTTCATAGGCTGTCTTCAGACTTTTTGTCGATCTGGAATGCTTTAATAACTTTTACTTCCACGCCCGGTGGGAGCAACTGGTTTAGGAGGCCATTTAATGAAGCAAGGTCTTCGGCGACACGGTCTTCTTTTCGGACTGCAGTTGACTCGTGCAAACCCTGAATAACTAAACACTGTTGTCGATCCTGGTGCTTGAAATTTTTGCTTTTCCCTAAGTTCTCCTTAGGGGCATGAGAACGGTTTACAGAGCTCTCGTTGGGATTTAGTCTACCTCTGACCATACTCTCATCTGAAGGCTTCAATGAATCCATCAGAGTTGATTGTTACCTTTTCTCCTGTTGTGGTGTTCCCCATTGCAGCTTGCCACGCGTTTGTTTCTTGGGATTCAACTACGGGCTCTTTAGAACACCCCAAGATAGCAGGATGAGATTTGTGGTTTGCTCTGGTCGTCGTCCGTAGGATTCAGAGACTGTGTTCCTGTTATCCGGTCGTTATGGGTAATCGCGTCCGAACATTGTGAGCTGTAACAAGTTGTAGTTTTTGATACTTTTGGTGCTTTAGTCACTGCCTTTTTAACTGGAATATTGCTAAGCGTATTTCGTCGAGTTATGTTATCTTACCAGAGCTTCCTTAAGTCTGCAAGCTCAATTTCCAGTTTTTGAACTCTTAATAATAATAATAATAATAATAATAGTTGTATTTAATACCGGTTTACAGGCATTGTCAGGTGAAAATATAAGAACATCCAGCGCAAGATTCGTCCTCGTAGCCAATGGATTTGGCTGCCATTACGCTTTTTGCGCACGTTGCTGGTTTTTGGTTGTAAGTATAAACTGATTGAGTGCCAGTCATGGATGTCAAAGCCAGCTCAACAGGCTTTCCTTTAAAGGAAGTTCCGTGACTGGTTCTGTTGCTAGCAAACAATTTTTTGAGTCCATAAATGTTAAAACACTGCGTAAAAGTATGTTCTCATTTGAGCGTATAACGAAAATTTCCGACTGGCTTTGGAGTTTGGCGAGTATTTAATGCAATATGAGCAAAAATGTTTATACTTGTTCAAAAACGCTTTTGAAAAATACTATAAACGGTATGAAGGATATTCAGGAACGACTCAGCCGTTTGGAGATGTCGAAGGTCCTGGATAACTTCAGATCTTCACGAGGTTGTACACGTTTGGTTCCCTGAGTGGGTGTCAGTTTTTATTGGTGCAGAGGCTGCGCAGTCAACTTGAATAAGATGATGAACAAATTCCAATTTGATCCGTTTTATGACGAATTTTAGCCCAAGAAAGAATTCCAGATGAACAGGAAGCAAGTAAGTACATGCAGGTGAAACAGTATTGTCCGGAGCAGTCCTAGTGATGTGGTAACGAAGATCAAATTGTCCAAGTTGGAGAACAAATAATTGGTGGTGCTTATAGGGTCTTCAAGGTCAATGGGCTATGGATTTCCGAAATCTTTTAGGGGCTTCGCTCTCGTTGACAGAGGAGTATGGTTTCTCAGATCAAGGAGGATTGCCATGATAATCAACTGGACCGATAACCAACGTTTCATTATCTCATTCTGAAATGCTACTACCGTATTACCCTACTCTACCACCTGACCATTTTTTTCCGAAGCAGTTTCTTTCTCCTACATTCTATTCAAAAATGAAAGCCTATTGAACTCTGCCTCAATTTTTATCGAATGAGATTTTTTCACTGCCTATTTTTTCTAGTTCACCATTAATTTTAAAACATCGCTAGCGGGACAAGTTATGTATTTGTACATTTTATCTGCACACGTTGTCATAACTTTATTTCATTACTAATGTTTGCTTAGACAGTGCCTTGCCTGTGCTAACCAAATATAAATTCTAAATAAATTCTAAATTCTAAATAAATACGCAAACTTCTAAAGGGGCAAATACAGCCGATAGTTTCCCCTTTTCCATAAAATATAATATTGTATATAATCTATCTGCAATATCATAACCAATCACATTTTATCGTCAACTACAGGGAAGGAGAAACAAGAAGCGCAACAAATGTGTGAATCTATAAAATAAATACTTGTTAATTTACTAGAATAAACATACTCTCCGGACTTTGGATTCACGCATAGTGGGTTAAATGTAATTTAGAATAATAAAAATGTGTGGATAACTGTGTCTGGTTTCCTACCACAATCTCTCCTTATATGCTACTTCTGGGCAGTTAAACATTTGAATTTAATTAAATATATTAAATAATTGCATTTAATGCTTGTATGCAGAGGGGATATGATCTTAGTATTCAAACTTGTCAGAGGAGTTGATTGTGCTCTTCAGATGGCCAACTTTTTTGAATTGGCAAACATGACACGTCTCCGAGGTCACCAATACAAACTGAAAAGAAATCACGCCAAACTTCAAGTGCTTGCCAACTTCTTTTCCCAACGGGCGATTGACGAATGGAACAAACTGCCAGCCTCAGTTGTTCAGGCTGAAAGCGTATAAATGTTTAAAAGAAGACTTGATGCCTTTTTACTTGATGAACATATATTTAGTCGACAGCAATGATCGATATACTAAAACGTTTATTGCCATGTAACATTTGCTTGTTTGCTACTGTCTATCTGTAAATAGGGTTTTCAAAGGCTCTGCCTATCTCCCTTATATATACTGAATTATACAGGCAGTATCAGAAGAAATATGCAGTGGGGATCAGGGGAGTTATTACTGTTTTTCCAAACTTTATGTTAGTCAGAAAAGAAAACTGCTGCCTGTGAGATCATAGTAGTCATTAATCGGGAAGAGTTAGCACTAGTGCAGTGTGTTTACTGTCTTTCTGCCTATATAAGGAAACGGGATTATGCACCAGGAAAGGGTGCATCCACGGACGGTTGCTCGTTGACTGCCGACGAATTCATCGATTTCAGATTGGAGAGACAGCGCAATCGCGCTCAACGTAAGACCTGTGATCGGCCTCAGATGCCACGCAGGTCGTCAAGTTGGAAGAGAGACTCAAACGCTTCGTCACTCAGAATTGCTGGAAGCTGTTTTTAATGCAGAAAACCAGTGAAAGTTCGCATAAACAAAGAATAAGTTTGAAGGTTTTTATATTCTGAGGTAATTTATTCCATACTGTGATGTCTTTACCAAAAAACTGACGACAGCTAACTGTGCGTGATAGGGGAATAAACACAAGCACGTTGCATTGACTGCTGAATCGAGAATGGTTAAGCTGCCTCACAGTGGTAAGGTGGTTAAATTTACGAATGTTTATAAACTTAAAACACCAAGAGTCCCATATGTAATCGTCTAAACCATATGGGATCAATTTGTAAGCCCAAAGAGTCGTTGGTACGTGAAAATTACGGTGCATTGACAATGAAATTCTTTTAGTAAACAATTCGGCACCAATTCCATTTTCTTGCGTCCAATAGAAGTCGGAAGGTTAAATAGAAGCAAGCAGTATGCCAAGCCATGCCTTACGTAAATTTTATAAAGACAGAGTCATATATTGATCGCTTTAAAATTTCGGATGATAAACCGGGTGGTTTTGCGTGATTTAGAGACAATCAGGGCGTGATGCAAGCAAAAATTAAAACCGTTGGAACATGATGCACCAAGATCCTTAACAAATCCAGGTTATGTGAATGTCAAAGAATTCCGGAAAAGCATGATTTATTCCTGCGAGATATATGAGGGCGTTAGCCCCAGTTCAACACTTAACCACAATCAGACCTCTTACACTATGTGTTAATCTATGCACGCTAGAAGAGCGCTTGCTGAAACCATAATTACTAGGACGCTAACATTGACAAGTAAGAATAAGTATAATAATTGGAACTGAAGAGTGAATAAGTTCATAGATAAGAATCTCAGAAGTCAGGGTAAGGTTACAAAAAAGTACTGTTTGAGCAATTTTCTTGGTGACGTATCCAGTTAATTTGTAGATTTCCGGTTAAGTCTTTATATTCGGACACCATATTTTACGTTGTCAGTATACTCAAATGTCTTTCAAAAGTGATCTTACGTTGTGCTGTTACAGCTTGGACCTGATCTCAATAAATAAAATCGTTAACCTTTACCACCAGCGAATCTATGGCTAGAAGTCTTTTAAATGGGTATAATCAACGTCACGTATTTGAATTACTTGCGTCCTCAAGACCTTTGTCCCAGGTAGAAGTCTTGCTGATCGGAACCTCGTGCCCGTGGGGTATGTTTTACTTTGGCTCGCATTTGATACTTGTTTATACTTCTTATCGAATACCCTTCACATATTTATGGCGTGTATGCGACCCAAGGAAACCCACAAAACCCGTTTTAGTGCAACTTTTTATATTCATATCGAGTTTATATCTGTGATTCAGTGTTAAAAGTTTTAGTGCTTAATATAATCATTTTTTAAACCGGCAATAATCGTGGAACATTTATGTTGGCATATTTTATATCACGCGCTTTAACCGTCTTCAGTTTTGTTCCTGTGGTGTAGTTTCCACATTCTTAACCACGATTTTCGCTGTTTCCCGTTGCATATAAACACTTAGAAAAGATTTTTTCAATTTGGATTGTTGGTGCAACGCGTGCTTATTAAGTATTTTACTGTGGGTCCGTATTATTACATGTTGCAAATTAGCACCATGGAATGGACGAACAGACTCGTGGAGGTTACAAATATGTGCAGAATACTCTTTGTCAAGACTATAGATTGCTAGAACTCGAAGTGAGGGTGCTTCTCTATCTTAAGTCTCCTGTAATTTTCGCTTACTGCTTACTTCGATCATTCGAGTTCGATCGAACTCTCAAACCCTCTCAAACCTCTCAATTTTAGCTCATATGTAATCATGGTGAGCTCAGTTCTGCTAAAATAACTTTTCATTCATTTTCCACAGTCCCGGGGTTATCTATCGGTTTATCTTCCTGGGCGACTGAACCTCTACCACACATCGCTTTAAGTGCTGCTCGTTTCTTCTTGCCAAATCAGGTAGTTAATCAGCCTTCTCTAGTTTGAATGCTGTCTTCTTCCACTAAATAAGAGTTGGATACGTTCCTTCTCAGTAACTTACTTTAGACTGCGTAAAATTTAACCTTAAATCTTCCAATAGAGGTACCAGAATGCAGCTGACCTGGACCCATTACCTACTGAGACGAGACTATAGTTTTGGAACTGGCCGTAAGCCGTAAGTGGTTGTAGGCATACCCACGTCGGACTATGCGATCATTTTCTATTGGCGTTGACACCAAACTCAACTCTTGGGATAGGTTATGAGTTAGCTAAATTTATTATCTGGTCTAATTCCTTTCTTGTTTTAATTCTCATGAAAACACGTTGAGTTCAGTGATCCGTTCTGAACATCTCGGCACGATGCATGATTTCCTCTCTGGCGATTCAACCCTGTAGTTTCGCTCTCTTCAGGCCAGTCAACATAAAATCAGTTGCCATTAAAGCTCTGTGTTAGGTTAATGGGCAACGAAAACCTTAAGTTGCATAGTAACTAATTTATGATAGAAGTGCAGTAGAATCTACCGATCCCAGACTGGTACGCCGCCTACTTACAGATTCTCAACTGTTTATCCGTAGCCAACGCAGCCTAACCCCTTCAGCCCCAACCTCAACACATTTAAAATCGCATCGTTTAAAGCCAAGATCATTCTGGTTAAACATTTTTTGGGGGTCCACTTCCACACCCAAACTTGACTGCCAGATTAGTCCTGTAAAAACTGCTTAAAAAGCACCAACCCTTTGATCTGTATGAGCCGATACAAAGCACTTCGCATCAAATATGCGCTGAACAAACGTAATCACCTACCACTCTTGTGTCTGCAGTTCGATCCTAGGGCTCACTAAATTTGAGTACTTAATTACTTGTACTTTCTATGGCTACGATCATGCCTGATCTCTCCGGCCTCAATGATGTCATGGATTGGGACTCTCCATGCGTGAGGATCCGCGGCAGCAGACCTGGACAGCTCAATCCATGCTCCTCGCAAACGACGGAGGTCGAATACCGAAGGTCCAAGAATCACTTCCATGTCTTAATGAACTGTGTCGAACCATGTTTTGAGCTGACCCTCTCTTCGACGCCTCCAATTAAGTAGCGATTCCGGATTGAGAGCAGTAACACTGTGATCGTGAGGTGGGCGACGAAGAACCTGCGCAAACCACCTCAGTCGTTATTCTTGGATGGTTTGGGATATCCTTGCGCCGTTTTCGCAACCAGTGCGGACGGTCTCACTTGAGACAAAGTCCATGTATTTCACTCTAATTATGGTCCGCAAGCAGTTTTTGTCAAATACCTCAAGTTTTTGCTCATCTTCCACGCGTATAGCCCAGCATTGACAGCCATATGGGTGGGCAGACCGGAGGGATGCACAGTCCATGCGAATCTTTGTGGCGATAGAACTATCGCTTCAGGTTCATGGGCACTTTCTAAGGCTTAAGAAAACCCGACGAGCAGCATCGATTCGAGAGACAATGTCATCCTTACTCTGTCCATTTGGCAGCAACCTCGCCCCGAGGTATTTGAAACTGTCCACCGCTTCAAGTTTTCCGATTTCGCAGCCAGAAAACCTAAATCCACACACTACTCCCAGCTACACTTTAATCGCTTTGTCTTCTACGCTTACTCATTTGGTTCCGTCCCATGTATTCGACATCCGACAGGAACATATGCGTGATAACCGCCTTCTATCCGTTATAACAACGATCACAGGACTCCTTCGATTAAACGTTTAACACATTAAAAATTAATTAAAGCTTTTTAAAACATCTATGTATCCAATTTAGGATGTTTCATCAACACCCACACTCAACATCCAAACCAGAAGCTCACCATGGTGATGATGGCCATCGCCGACTACGATGGGCGAACTATGATCATAATTCGTAAATGTACTGAACTTCAAACAGCGTACCAATCCCGTCAGCATTTTTTCACGCCACGGTCGCCACAAACTGTATAGATCAAAGTTAAATTTGGATGATGTAGGCTACCACATACGTGAATGCGAAAGTTGCCTTGAAATTTGGGGAAAGTAAGTGATAATTTACAAAGATAAACGACAGATTAAGAAATCGTTTTTACCTTCGCTGAACTTCCTGTTTTGCCCTTCGACCTGAAAATTCTAGATTTTTCGGCATTCCGACGTGATATCGTACTTTACTCACTTCATTCTTAACAGCACTCCGTCAGTGACTTAGTATGTGACATGTATAACTGAGGCCTAAACAAATGAGACATCTTACCATTTTGTAACCCTTCTTGTTCTTGTATATGCCAAAATTATTAGCCTATCGATAACTGTACTCAGGACTTGCTGCCGACGAGCTCTGACGTGTCAAGACTGGCCTATATCCGATATTTTTTTGATAAATCTTTCATCGTAAACGTCAACGACTGTCACGACACTTTTAGAACACTGGCTCCTTGTTCATGATGTATTTCCTAGGAAGGAAGACTTGCACAAACGATTCCATCGTCTCCCCGCACCAACCATGTTTCAGTAGCAGTCACTGCGCGTGTCACGCCTCATTTACCGACGAGAATTGAGAAAGCGTCCCATTATATGATTCTAAGTCGTGAGGTCTGATTTTTTACGCTATTGGAATGAAATGCAAATCGGGGCTTTTGGGGCACCATGATAAACGAAAATTTGGTCAGATTTATCGAAGTGAGAAATTGTCGCGTGACTTGAGTGACTTCATTCTCGCCTCTTTCCCATTCCGGACCATTGGCAAGTCTTAATCAAAGTGACCGCAGATTAGCCGAAGCTATTTGTGCTTTATTCCGTCAATTTATCTGACTATTGCAATCGGTGGGATCTCTGACATTATCAAATGACTGGAGATGTCCACTTTTCTAACATTCTAAAGGAGGTGTAGAAGACATGACGAAATAACCGGTATTCCAGGCTAGATAAGATACCAAGATCTTGGAGGTAGTCCTCTTGATAAAATGCAGGTGGCCCTATACACTAAAGCTTGACTAAATAATCTTGTTTTCAAGCTAAAAAGGGTGTTGATCAGGTTTTTATTCTTTAAAATACTCCAAATTTCATCGAATATACAAACTTTGCCACAACGTTCAATTTCGTGTACTACGCCTCGCTTCGGAAACCAGTGAGGCACAAATACCTGTCTGCCCATCATGAACTTGGCCTATTTCTGGTTCAATCTAGATTAAACACCCTACTGATCTTGGGGGATTTTGGGGGTGTCAAGTTGTAAGTTTTCCAAGAACTCGCTGTTCATTTTTACGATCAGACCAAGGATGTTGAATTCCTGCCCGCTTTCTACAGTAGTCTGCCAAAGGACATTGACAGTGTAAATTAAGCGTTACTCATTGAAATAATTGTTAGCGCCATAAAAAGTGAAATATTATTGAACACAATTGTATGCAAAAATAACTGCCTACCCAATTCTACCGCAGTCTTTTGTTAAATTTTAACTACTTTCCCTTCAAATCAACATGCTGGAGTTACCACCCAGTTTATACAACTTACTAGACCGTCTCTAGAAGTTAGCAAGACCTTTAAAACCATTATGCGATCCGCATCGGTACCAAACCGCTGGGTGAACAGCGTTTTCGTAAGACTGACAAAGAGCGGGTTTTGTGTGTGTTTATCCAGGATTTCTTCTCAAGTGCCCAGTTTAATCTACCTAATCTTAGACGAACCAGTTTTTCCTGCTGCGGCAACCTGCTAAAATCCGCCACCATTCAAGAGCAGTGATCTGAGCGTATTGAGCACACTTAACGATGGCAACCAAATGACCTCATTTCCGCTTCTAAATAGTCAGTCACGCTGCCTGCTAAATTGACCCTGAAGCAGGTAGCTAATGATACACCTCGATCTAGTTTGGCAGAAGTTCGCAGAGCTGCTCAAAAGTGTGGAATGTGCAATCGTGGCGACGAAACTGGTCGTCACAAATCCTTTCTAAAGTCTGACTAGAGATCTACGAAACCTACTAGACCACTGGCATTTACCATCGGAATATAAACGAAACTTTGTCTCTCCTAGCTCTATTTTACCCCGGTTTGAGAACCGACAGCGAGTTTATTATGTCGGTGCAGGGGTTCAACTGGCAGCCTTATCGCGAACAAATAGCTTTGAGTACCCAAATTAGGTAGTCCTCATGGTCTCTCAGCGACAGCACTGCGAAGTGCCTCACAAATGCCTCGGTATCCCGCTTTTGGCCGATATTGTGCTCTTTCCGCGTATTTCTATTATGGTACGGTGAAGATTACCTCTTTTTTAGGTCGTGAAGGTTGTTGAGGCTACCTAATGTGCCTACCTATGGCAGTTAAAACCTGTGCTTAGTGCTTTGACCAGCAGTCCTGTATAGTAATCCCTCTTAAATCGTGCGCGCACGGGTGCATTCGCAAGTAAGGCAGCCAATTGGATGCGCTGTTAAGCAGAATTTCTGCTCTACAGTACTTCTGTGCATTCCATATTTTGGAACTTCTCGAGGTGCAGTTGTGCATGTTTTATTATCTCAGGAAAATGTTTTCCGCACACCTCTCTGTCGTCACTGTACAGGCAGTTCCAACGCCACGTACTTCCATTTTTCGTCCTCATTGCACCCACGTTCACTAATTTCCTCACGTGGATTTAAAACGCTATGCGCACACTGCGACTACTATGAACGCCCCTCGAGCTTGGCCGCCATTGGTACCAAACAGGTGCGCAAGTACTTTTGCTACGACAGAGAAACTCTTTCTGACAGATGATTGAGCCTGACCAATTTGAAATTTGAGGCTTCCTTTTGATACTGGAACTCCTTCTGTTTTACAAGGCTCAGATCCTAGGCCAAAAGTCTTAAAAATCACAATTTTGGCGCCTATCTGTACCCAATTTCCGCCGCAAAGTTTGCGAGGTCATAGATTCGCCCGCGTCAAACAAAAACATTGTCATCTCCTCCATGCCAGCGTGTTAAGTACTGTAAGCAAGAGAAGTAGCAGCTTTACCGTGATCCGTTTATTGAAGGTCTGACGCTTCAGTATTCAGTTTTGCCTCCCAGTCATCTAAAAATGGATATAGCCCACAACATGAGACTGTGGGTGGAAACGTGTAACTTCTTGTAGAAGATCATTATCGGTTGCGGATGGGCCGGAGATTTAGACAGTCAGTAAAAACATTCCAACGAGCGCTATTCTGTCCTCTGATAAGCTACACGGAAATCAAGCTTTCACTATGCTCAGTGTGAGGTTTGTACGAGAAACAATCTGAATAACCTGCCATTTTGACCAACTAATCATTCGGCGGACTTGAATAATATGCACTACCCAATAGATATTTTCGTGACCGTGCCGCACCTCAGCGCCTCTCCTACAAGAATCTTGTCAAAATAAAGTTGTTGGAATCAATTATGTTCTAATACTGTCTGTATGTGACCAGCTTGTTCATCAGAGACTTTCAACTCATACCAGCAACATGTGCGAGCATTAATTAAGGCAAGGGAATACTTTTTGTAGATCTGTGTGATGCAATAACCGTTGCTTTATTGAAAAAAAGATTTTGAAAGTCTTGGTACCACACAAGCCCTTGAGAGGGAAAATAGACTTCTTGTTGAGACTTACAGCAGTAGACACCACTCCGGTTGCAGAAACTGAACGGTCTGGTAAGCGGCTTGCTTTCAAAAAAAATTCATAAGCTAAAGCAAACCTCTTTGGACACAAATTGTGACCGAGGCCAAACAATCAATTTCACTGCTTTCTTTTAAATCCGTGTTGTGCCATAAAGAGATGACTGCGGACTCCAAACGTGTACTTTCCCCGAGACTGTTGTGCCAGTTTTATTAACTTCAATTGGCAGTCTGTCACTAGTCGACTGAAACAAAGGTGATCATTCATGCCTCTATGAATCAGTAGTGGTTACTGCTGTTGCACGTTTATGTGTGTATAGGTAGCTAAAAGAGACGTTGTGATACTCATATTTCAGCCCAACAACGACTAGTCAAACGTCCTTTTTTGAGAGGACGATGTCGTTCTCTGGTGAATGATAGCTATGCGCACCTTGCAGTTTACCAAGTCTCGCGATTAATCGTCTAATTCGAAGGTTGACTTGCCTCCTACAAGCTTTCGAAAATAGCCTTTTTTAACTCGAAATTCGGGTTCACAAGCAACAGTGCGCTCAGCTGGGTAATGTTTGAACTGCATTTACAGACAAACGAGACGTTGTCGCTTGACACCACTTTAACCTTCATGTTATACAAATGCGGTCTAAACAATAAACGGTCTGTTGTGTGAACGGTATGGTAGCCATTTCACGGCTCAAAACCTCGTGTAACTATTTACGTACTGAAACCTTTCACATTGCACTGTAAATGGGGTCGTATGACGAGCATATACAAGTGCCAACTTCTATAGAAATTTAGCATAATTTCACTCAAAGGTTTTTTCAAATAAACGTTCCTGATCTCGCTTCTGACGTCGCACTTTCTATAGTGCTACATTTGACCCATGTTTACAGACAGCACGTCCCTTGAAGTTTTAACCTGCAAGTACTTTTGATGCAGTTTTGTAGTGTTTTTAGCGTGCACGGCTATTTATACGGTCAAAGCGTCGAGTTCGCCAAATTAACTGGAATTTTTCCATAGGTTATCTTTAGGGGGGGGGGGGGGGGGCAATTCTCACTGCGACGCAAGAATACCTTGCATCTTTTGTGCGCACATACTTTCCATATAGACAGGCTTGCTAGGCCGGCGATTGTACGGCTTTCTACTAATCTGTTTGGCAAATAATGGAATAAGCCCCTAATAATATTGATAATTACCATTTCCTGTCAGTACCTGTGCCAGCTCTAATGCATGTCTGCCTTCCTGAACCCTGCTGAACGGGACTCGGTGGTGGGAAGTCTCTGAATTGAAAAAAAATTAGAACGGCTCATTTGAAATGGGTTGTTGAAGTTAAATCTGTGCCCTGTACTGTCATGCAAAGCCTAATGAGCTGCAAAGTTCGGCAGATGCCTCCGTTGTCTCCCTTTCCTATTCAGTTTTGTAGATTAATTTTGTTCTTCTTAAGCTCTGGCAACACCGAGGGCGCGATCGCTCGTTAGCCCTTAATGACAGAGGCATACCTGAGGCGTCAGATAATTAGCCTGCCTCATAAATATCTCCGGGTCCATGTATACAGTCCCCCGCTCCCCCCCCCAAATAGGTCGTCAAAATCAGTGCCCATGCGCGCACGCACAGACACGCAGTTCTTATGCTTTTAAACGAGCAAAAAGTAGTTTGCTATGACTAGACGGGCGCTAAAGTATACCCTCGCGGTGGCAGCGGCGTGCAGGGATTTTGTACTCCATGAGTGTGTGTGTGTGTGTGTGTGTGTGACAACGACATGACTTCTACTCACCGCCCTCCTTTTCTCGCGCTTTCTTCCAGTTTTGCCTGCGTGCGCGCTTGACAGTAAGCCGCCTATGGAGGCAATTAAAATCGGCCGCCGCCGTGCCCACGATCTCGACTGTGAAGACTATCGACAGATGAAGCGGCGGGTAAGCGGGGATCTGCTTTTGACTGGATTTTTGCATTATCGGCCACTTTTTTATCCCCCGTCTCTCTTTCTCTCTGTCGCCACTCACGAGACCCGCGGTTTCTGCAGCCCCGGCAGTCTTGACTTCACTCTTCTCACACACTCCGACAATGTTTCCCTTCCTTAACCGGGCTGAGTTATCTGTTGAGGAGGAAATTGCTCCTCATGCCCAGTCAGAGTGCGCAGACCGCAGCCCTCACAAAACCCCGTTAAGTAGTGACTCGCTTCGGAAGTTGGCTGCTCCCTGGGGCGGGTATGGGAGGGCATCACTTCTTCTACTTGGTGAACTTGAACATGGGTGTCGACGTCCACAGGCGAGTAAAGCCGTGAATGGGTGACTGGTGGTGGCATTCTTCACCACCTCGTACTACCACGAGGTGCCCTATGACCTTTTTATAGACAAGTGGTTTGCCGGCTCGATGCCAAAATTATTGCCTCGATGATGTCCTCGCCTGTTTGTCTCTGTCAGGCGTGAAATAATGTAACATTCACTGGAGTTCATTTGGCCGCCGCTCACTGGGTAAACCACACCTAAGTCACCGAGAGTTCTGTGCTCTTGATGCATTGCTCTGCTTGTTGGCATCGGAACTAATAGGGGGATTTGACAGATTTTAATAAATTATTTGACTCACTTTGGAGAAAATCGGTGACCTCCGTGGCATTCGAACCCACGACAGCAAAGGAAGGCTTCAATACAGCCAACGCTCTAACAGCCTGAGCTAGGAGGGCTGCCCGGCAGGCGTAATCGCAAATGGGTCAGGGTACGCGCCTAGCCTATTGCAACGTATGCAATCCATCCATTCTGATACAGTAAGCTGACGGCCCAAGCAGAATTCACCAGAGGACTACCAAACTCCATTAATTAATAGGCGGGTAACCTGAGCCAAGTGTGATTAAACTCATGGCTCCCAGTGGGACATCCTAGCTCAGGTGGTTAGAGCGTTAGCTGTACAGAAGCATCGTTATTTTTGTCATGGGTTCGAACCTCACCGTGGTTGCTGAGTTTTTTTCCAATTAGTCGAACTGAATCATCTGAATTTTCAGAAAAGAGGCAGAGCAGAATAAAAATAGAATGCCTTAACCGCCTTCTTGACCATCGCCAATAGCCTGCCATTATGGAAAAGCTGGTGATTCTAACATGGGTCCAGTTGATCCTTGATTTCAACGCGTCGTACAGAACACTTATCTCCCTGCCCCCCCCCCCCAGCAGAACATGGGTCACTACGCTAAATTCCAGAGAAATTAGGGTCAAGGTTACGGTACGATTATGGGTAGTTTAAGGTTAGGACGCGCGAGTATTTACCCTTCCTGGAATTTAGCGCAAAACCACCTGTGTTACGTGGGGTGCGTTCCTGCTCCCTTATCCTATCGCTAGGGGACCCAACGCGCTACCACTTAACGTGGACGTGGTGTCTATCGAACTTTCAGTGCTGCATGAACCTTCAGTTTTACCTGGTGGACCTCTCTTCGTACCTATTTTACCGATACTCGTCTAAATCCTGCTGCTTCATCTATACTATCTGTGGAGAGGGGGAGGGGGGGGGGGGCTTAGTAAGGTCGGCCGGAAATGCACAGTGCATCAAGGACGCTCTCCAATAATTGTAATCATCGGCTTCCTCGTCGAATCCAAATGAAGAAATCCTGTGGATCTGCAACTGAATTAATTGGTAATATAAACGAGACTGAGAGTTAGAGGATGCATTTAAGAAATGGGAGGGGCGGTCGATAGAACAGGAATTTTATTCCTTTGGCGTTTCGATTTCAACCATGAGCTCATCATTAAGATAGCAACAGACGAGGGTCCCTTCTTCCCGAACGAATCAATGTGCATCCACTCCCGATACCTGTAGAATGTTCCCTAACTTAAAATGCGGACCCAAAGCTGTGACAGGATACAGGTATTCGGCGATTTCATCTGATGATGGTTCGAGTGAGAATCCTAAACTTCAGACCAATAAACTTCTTTTTCCAGCGGCCAAACCTCCTTCGGATACGCGTATTCACTGTCTGATCTTTTGAACGGTCAGTGACTAAACGTATTAGCAGGTTGCTAGTGTTTGCATATGGCCGTCCTGCCTGCTGTTCCCGTAGTGGCTGCCCCAACTTTTGCTAACGGGGATTGCTTTTACTGTGTCCCCGTTGCAGTCATGATAATAGCCTGTCGGAGTTGGGCGATAATTGTAACAGTGTTTTGGTATTTGCATCTGTGCTGGGGGAGGGGCATGCGTGGTTTGACGTGACTACTTCAAATGCCGAACATGTGGGGTGCGCGTGCCCAACATGGGCACGTGTTGGTGCAGGCTCATGTCGCATCCCGCTCTCCCACTCCGTGGGACCTTATTCGTATGCGCTCGACCCAACTTCTGGTCTTCTTGACTATGTCCTGACACTAGACACAGGCGGCTAAGAGAAGAGAGAGTGTGGCAGATGCGATGCAAGTCTACAATCACTTAAAACTAATTTCCGCACAAGTCACCGTCCCTGAACCACCATGCTTTGGAGCATACGGTGGACATCGTCGGTTTACGACGGGTAAACTGACTTTAACTTGTCACCTTAATCTTGTGCGAGTGTTTATCTGTTGCCCCCTCCCTCATCGAGTACAGCGTTTGGCGATGCGGGCGGGGGAGGAAGTACTTCATGGTGGTTATGGCAATTACCTCCTCCCGAGTCTGGCCCGTTTGCTGACCAAGGGCTGGTTGAACTACTGCTTAATCTCTTCTCAGTTTGTCAACCAACTGAAACCAAATGCTCAGTTCGTGGTGAGTTTGAACACCCCCTACCTCCTCCAAATTGAACATTTGACCTCTCCCTTGGGTGGAATTAGAGTCTGCGCACGCTGTTGCCAGTTTGCACTCGGACCCGCAGACATCGTCCGGTCTGCCTCCATCTCTGTAATTGGCCCTGTAGGTCACTGCAACATTTTACTGGTAGGATAGAGTCCCTTGGTTGTATCAAACGGCACCAATGTGGCCCGAACCAACTGCTATCTGTTCGTCTTCCTTGAATTTCCTTACTTTCGCTTCTGTGGTGCTGATATTCCATTGAGATCCAAGCCGGTGCCTTCCGTCTGTGATAACCCGGTCCATTGTGTGCGCGTAGCAGATAGCGTGCGAACGCTTAGACGGACTGTTTAGCTTTGTGCGCCACTGCGCCCGGTCTCGCCTCCGATCTGCTTGACTCTGTATTCCCACTGGGCCCACGTGGATGAGAGGGGAGAGAGTACGGCAGTGAACCGCAAGACAAGGTTGCCCAATTACAATATCTTCGACGGGTGTTCAGAGAAAATGGCTACCCACGCAACTTCGTTAACTGGTGCGTGCGCAAACGAGAAGAGTGACAAAATTGCACCGAACCGAAATCTTGACGAGCGATTCCATACGTCAAAAACGTCAGCCGCCAGCTGCCTTCTCGCGCCACTTGGAGTCTCACACAGACCGGAGGCCACCATTCGGCGTCAGATAATGAAACCAAAAGACCCACTGCCACGACAAGAAACACCTGGAGTTGTTTATCGAATCTGGTGTAGTTGTGGGCAAAGCAACTACGTCGGAGCAAAAGTGGAAGACTGTCTCGGAAGCGAATTGCCGAACATGCGGTAGCGGTGCGGTGTAATGACGCCAATTCTCAAGTCGCGGCCCATTCGGTGAGAACCGGCCACATATTCAAGTTCGATTAAGTCGAAATTCTCGCAAGGGGGATAATCGCGTGAGCCGCGAGTTGCTTGAATCATGGTTTACAGGCCCCCAGTCTATCAACAAGTGCAATGACCTCTCCACAACCAATATTCGGTGTTGACACTCAGTTCAACCAGAGAAAGCGAACAAATTTTCCAAAGCCAGTGCCGGTGAGCCAGATGGCCGAGCAATTATCACGTCAACCCCAACATGGGTGCCGAAATTTCAGCTGATAACGACCCGCATGCCAGACATCAAACAATTAGCGCAGCAGAGTGCAATCATCATCGACTGCATCCCATAAATATTGCAACTCTCTGTGGACGAATTACCCGTATCTGATACTGTCTATGATGATAGGTTAGAGGAATCCGAGATGTCAGGCGAATACAGTTATTGTCCTAGCAATCACATATACTTCTCAATTACTTCCTGGTACTCGCATCTTCGTTTGTATCGGCCATTTATTTGGGCGCGACGCGCTCCGATCGGTCCGAGGATGGGAAAAAAATGGCCCTTCGAGAGGCCTCTACTTATGCGCAGATTCGGTTTCTGCACAGGTGTCTGGACAACAATGTGTTGCCAAAATGTGCTTCTAGAAATCTGCGGTTAGCACAGAGCTGGCGAGGCGCGCAGTATTTCAAAACGGAAGACGAATGATCCTTGTGCTCCTTCAGGATTGTCCCGTGAGACTGCACAAATACTGTCAGAGGATTGACAAAGATAAGACCAGATGCTGTGAGTTAATGGGCTTGAATGGTACGGATTTGCTTCAGCAGAGGGTGACTGAATGAGCCCGTGAACTGAAAGCGACACGCGATGCAGCCCTGGGGAAATAATTTGACCGGCTGCCTAATCCAATGTTATCCAGAAACGACATACTGGTACACAACCTGTCGTCAAAGGAACTGACGAAGGAGCAAGTACAGGTTTTACGGCACGAAGCCTTTTTCAACAGGGCTGATACCAAACCTGTTAACGTTAATGCAGCAGTGGAATCGGTCATCCATCAGACGGAAGCCACGGAGGAGACGAAGAACCTTATTCGACACCAGGTGTCGTCCCTGATAATGACTCATAAACCGCGCAAAATTCTCCCTAAGTTCGAGCGTCATGCATTGAGGGAACTCAAGGCCGACAGAGACATCGTCATTGTGCCTGCGGATAAGGAACGTTCCATCGTCGTATTGGACAGAACCGACTACTTTCAGAAAGCCAAAAACTTACTGGAGGATCGCCAGTTTTATGTGCCATGCGAAATCAACCCCGTAAAAATGCGGACACGCAAAGTGAATGCGACACTGTGGTTATTGGAGAACTCGTGTGCAATAATGCCGAACGACCGACGAATGGCTAAAACCCAAACCATGGCCTTGGCGCGGTTCTATGGCTTCCCCAAGGCACACAAGGAGGGTGCTCCTCTCCGACCCATCGTATCGCTCAAAGGCACTCCAACGTACGGACGAGCAAAGTGGCTGTTTCGGTGCCTTACATTTCTGGACGCTGATTCGGACACCACATTCAACTAAACACAATTCTTGGAGAAACTTAAATGGGTAAGCCTCCTGCCAAGTGACATCGTGGTTTCTTTTGATGTCACGTCCCTTTTTACTTCTATTCCACAGGACCTGGCAGTCAAGACCGTTGAACTACTCCTACGAAGCAAATACGATGAAACCGAGAATCGCCTCGGACGCGTCCAAGTCCTTCAGCTCCTGAAGTTCTGTTTCAGTACGTACTTCACGTTTGGCGGAACAGTCTACGAGCAGGTGAAGAGAACACAATGTGTTCGCCGATCTCCGGACTGATAGCTGAGGCGGTCCTACAACGGTTGGAGTCACTGGTCTTCCAATACCATAGACTGAAATTCTGGGATCGGTATGTGGATGACACCTTCGTCGTCATCGAACGGGATCAGATGCTCACGTTCAAAGAACGTCTCAACAGCGTCTTCCCGGACATTCAGTTCACGATGGAGGAGGAAGAAAACAACCAGATGGCCTTCCTTGACGTCCTCGTTTTTCGCAAAGATTGTGGTGGTCTAAAGACCGAATTGTTCAGGAAAGCGACAAATACGATGCAAGTACTGAACTTCAACAGCAACCACCCAATCAGCCACAAATCCACTTGCGTAAGGACGCTATATCGGCGTGTTGAGACACAATACAGTGAACCGGAAGACAAGGTTGCCCAATTACAATATCTTCGACGGGTGTTCAGAGAAAATGGCTACCCACGCAACTTCGTTAACTGGTGCGTGCGCAAACGAGAAGAGTGACAAAATTGCACCGAACCGAAATATTGACGAGCGATTCCATACGTCAAAAACGTCAGCCGCCAGCTGCCTTCTCGCGCCACTTGGAGTCTCACACAGACCGGAGGCCACCATTCGGCGTCAGATAATGAAACCAAAAGACCCACTGCCACGACAAGAAACACCTGGGGTTGTTTATCGAATCTGGTGTAGTTGTGGGCAAAGCAACTACGGCGGAGCAAAAGTGGAAGACTGTCTCGGAAGCGAATTGCCGAACATGCGGTAGCGGTGCGGTGTAATGACGCCAATTCTCAAGTCGCGGCCCATTTGGTGAGAACCGGCCACATATTCAAGTTCGATTAAGTCGAAATTCTCGCAAGGGGGATAATCGCGTGAGCCGCGAGTTGCTTGAATCATGGTTTACAGGCCCCCAGTCTATCAACAAGTGCAATGACCTCTCCACAACCAATATTCGGTGTTGACACTCAGTTCAACCAGAGAAAGCGAACAAATTTTCCAAAGCCAGTGCCGGTGAGCCAGATGGCCGAGCAATTATCACGTCAACCCCAACATGGGTGCCGAAATTTCAGCTGATAACGACCCGCATGCCAATCATCAGACAATTAGCGCACCCGAGTGCAATCATCATCGATGAAGGGGGAGCCGTTAATTGTCCTAGGTATGCAGTAGCATAGCGACTGCATTCCATAATTACTGCAACTCCCAACTTACCTTTATCTGATACTGTCTCTGATGATGGGTTCGAGTTCGAATCCGAAACGTCAGGCGAATAAAGGTATTGTCCCAGCGATAGCATTTACTTCCTCTGAACTTGTATTAGTAGTATGCATGAAACCCAGTCTCTCAGGACACTTTTCACACCAGGGCACTTATTCACTAGACTGAGGGTCATTTTTGCCACTAGGCGATTAATTTTATGAAGTGTTCATTCCACTTGTGCATTCCATAAAATGGTTGGGCAAACGTTTTGTTCTTTAACTGTGCTGGAGGTCTAAGGAGGGATTCATTGGATTTTTGAAACTGCGTGCGTTCCCAAGCTATCTCCCAGTTCACGGGCTCACAAACGCCTTTCATAACCCTTTATGCTGTCTTGGTGCTGGTGGAGACAGTGGCCAAGGCCAATGAACACTGGCATGGTCATTTCTTGGTTATTAGCCGTCTTAAGCCAGCTTTACCTAACGTTAAGTTTGGGGGCGCATCTGAGGCTCGATACCAAACTCCTTTGGTTATTAGGCAAACGCTATAACCATTGAACCAAGAACTCTTTTTTCTTGTCGGTTGAGCTCGGGTATATTAAACATTATAGTACTTACGAAGATGTTAATTGTATATGGAAGCCTCAACATGTCTCCTATGCCGGTTTACGAAACTCACGGATACGTCCCAAAAGGCTAATTTTAAATCTAAGGCGAGGACATATTACCCTCTTCCGGGCAAAATTTTGCTGCGTATAGCGCGACCATGGAAAAAACCACCCTAGGTAAAATATCTGCCCCCCCTGCACGACTGACTGAAGTGGCTGTAGAAGTCAACTGCCGAGGACCAGCAGGCCACCGAGATTGCCTATCCGTATTGTGATCCCATCGGCATAATCTTTTTTTAAAGCATTTGAGAGGTGTGGTTAAGGCAACAGGATAAGGCCGTTGTCGTTGCTACTGCCAATTCACCGACCACCGTGCTTACGCGACCATTGAAGTACTCCAGAGCACTCAATATGTGTCCGTCCTCGGCACAATCGCGAGGAGAGCGTAGATGCGAAAGTGCGACGATTGACGGGCGGTTGTCAAGTCTTTACCTCGACCGAGAGAGAGAGAGAGCGAGCAATAGTAGCCCAGAAGACAGTGTCTACAACTCTCCCACCACACTGAGAGAGCCACCTGTTGTTTGTATTAGTCACTGCGCCATTTGCGTGTGTCCATTTGAGCCTGCAGCCAATCAGAAAAGGCAATATCGATTGGCGTAAGTTGTCAACAAAACGCAACGGTATAATGAACCTCTTTTGTTAGCTTTTTAGTTCCCATCAGAAATTAATGCGCTACCTTGGATCAAATCCTTCCAACTTGCGAAGGCTGTAATAACCTGGAAAATTTTACTAACAGAAATAGGGACACGGGAATGACAATTTTTGGCTTTGGTGAGGATATAAGCTGTAAGTCAGATGAGCGAACTCAAACCATGGTCCCCTTAGTACGGTACTGTTGGTACGAATGAGTTTCACTGGTGGCGCAAAAGGTTACAGTAATCCAAAGTGTCTGGGAATGAAGGATTAAAAATAGCAATGTAACCCATGAAATTGTTTAAATACTCCAAAAAGGTCTACCGAAAAGAACGTGTGCGTGGACTGCAAATGAACTGAAAACTCAAAAACTAAGGGTAGTTGCTAGCTGAAACTTATACCACCAAGCCCGATACCTAACTGCAAGGCATAACCTTATCCATAAAATTTTATTCCTAAGCCTCTAAAATAATTCCCAACCTTTGCATTAGCCCTAAAACTCAATCCTGTCTGTAAATCCTAAGCCAACGTTTGCCGACTTAACAGATGTAAACCTAAGCATAACGTGCCTACGTACATCAAATAAGAAGCTGTCTTACCTGGGCTTTTTTATCCTCACCATGGCCGCTTATTTGCCATTGTCAGCGCCTGCAATACTCTAGTTTCGGGCCACTTGAGAATCATACCCTCATCGCTCTCACCGCCGCTTCCTGTCCAAGGTGCATCGGATATGTTCCTTTCCGTCCTGCAGGCAGGATGGATCGGCACAGGCCACCCTCATGCGATTGTAATAATCGTCCACCGAAAACACTCGAGCTATTTGCCCGATTTCGAAAGTACGATCGTTTCTGCGGACTACCCGCTAGTGTTTCTACAGTAGCTTCCCTATATCATGAGGTGTCGACCGAAATTCTGAAATGTGTTTTCGATTCGAACAAATTTCTTAAGTAGGAGTTGTAATGTTGATTATCGCGCAACGTAATCTCAAGACACTTCTATTATGTTAGAATGCTGGCGTTTTTTAACCAGCTTCTTTCTGACTGCCTGCAAAAAGTATGCTCCGTAAAAATGGCTGCGTAAGTAGGATGCATTTTTCTCACGGATTTTCACTGTCCTTATAAATTCAAATCTCATTTATACAAAACATGTACAAAAATATTCTTGTGCTCGTTTGTTAGCCAATTAAACCTTCTGAAAATTTTATACTTCATGAAAGTATACATTTCGGTTTTGAAAAAAGTTTCTAATTATGGGATTTTTCAAGACCGTGAATTATATTTTCATAATACATCGTATCCGTCAATTTATTAATGTTGCCTATACTGTATACAACATGATTCACATCTATTCCAACATAATATGAGAAATGTGTGATTTCTTCCTCATAGCGCAGAGAAATGCGTGAATGTGTACAGCATGTAATTTGTAAACCTTGAATGCAAGTGTAACGACCGGTAGGTTCAAAAGTATTCGGCAATTTATAAACTTTTTTTAAAACCGAAAGTTACCCTTTATTCAAATATAAAATTTGAAGGAGACACAATTTGATACCAAACGAGCATAAAAATAATATTTTTGTGCTCCGTTTCTGTAAAATATATTTGAATTTATAAAGTGAGTGAAAATCAATGTGGAAAATACACACTACTTAAGTAGCTATTTTTGCAGAGCATACGTTTTGCAGGCGGTCAGAAAGAAACTCGTTCAAAACACCAGCACGATAATCAACATTACAACTCCTACTTAAGTAATTTGTTCGAATCGAAAACACATTTCAGAATTTCGATCGACACCTCATCAGATAGGGAATCTACTATAAACATAGAAGGCAGAACGTGAGTGTTTGTTTCGATAAGTAAAGTGCTCTCAGTATGCTTTCAACGCAGTTCACATCCGTGGGACTTGCCTGGTCTGTATACTGGTAGAACAACCAGTAGACAACTGAATCAAACCTTTGCTCGCAGCACGGCAAACAGGGGGATTGTGAAACACTGGCCAATGCAGACCATCTCTTTTATTTTTAGGCAAACAAGTGCACTTTATTTTAGAGTAAACATGTTTTGCTTCACGCGGTGTGAGCAAAGTAGAGACGAGAGGGTAGATGCGTTAAACAAACGAATGTTTGAGTCGCCTATCTGAAGGGAGAGGGACATACCCCCCCGATGACTGTTTAATTTCTTAATAAAAACCCGCAGTCACACTGTCGGGGAATTTACAATTTGTCTAGAGCTGCACTACGACCTTGCACTACAACCATTGATGGGCTGCAGCTCAGAGGTAGGTGAAAATATTAGCATTTCAGCCCGTGGTCGTGTGGTTTGTAAAGCATTGGCCTAGGGGACGGAGTTGTTTTGAAAGACAGTAGACTCCGGTTCATTGGGGTCATGTG
Organism: Schistocephalus solidus; assembly: GCA_017591395.1. Classification (NCBI taxonomy): domain Eukaryota; kingdom Metazoa; phylum Platyhelminthes; class Cestoda; order Diphyllobothriidea; family Diphyllobothriidae; genus Schistocephalus; species Schistocephalus solidus. Next base: position 115,635 of record WEDG01014210.1, read on the forward strand.
TTTACGAGCATGGACAGCTCTTGTGTGTACTGTCGTGGAGCTACATCGCTTCCTTTGGCTGGCAGTTGTCCCAAGACGTTGATAGAATGGCTAGCACTTGGGAAAGACAAAAATGCGATCGGCTGGTGGTCGGTAACCATTTTGCCACTGCACTGAGCTAGGCGGCAGCCCACCGAGGCGCCGACGATGGTTGCGACGCAGCATCCGATAATGGCGGTTAAGGCAGAGATTAGGGTAGCATTATATGACAGCGTTCGCCTATCAAACACCCGATGTTTGCCTATTTGCCTAAGCTAGTGCCCGCTTCGTCTGATTGGATTTTCTCTCTCTCTCCACACACACACACACACACAACGAACTGTCCCAGTGGATCAGATAAGCCACCATCAACTCAGGTCTAGTCATCGCCAGCAGGCAGGGGTGGAGGAGAAGTGAACCGGCCCGCTCCAATCGAAAATTGTCGATATTTTATATAATATAGCAAAATAAATTACAAAAGCAATCGACATATCTCACAGAATACCAGGAAACCCCCTGAAATGAAACTGAAAGAAGAGAGAGACAGAGACCCAGTGTACCTCCGGACAGCTGGTGCGCAAAGTTTTGCCCCAACACCAACCCAATTAACCTAAAATCGGCTGTATTCTGTTGTTCGACGTATTTAAGCGGCAAAGTCTTTAAGAAAACTTCATCACCCCCTCTTCCGAACGACACAAGGCCTGAAAAGACCTGCAGGAGATATTGCCAGTAGAAGGAATTGCTCTATAACTTCAACTAACAGAAAATCGTTTTATGCCCTCCCCATCTCTCTAAATAACAGTTGCCGATGGTCCGCATTCTTTAAGCCGAATTTTTTAAGACGCATTTTTTTAATGCTGCTGTTAACTCGCCGCTCGTTGTTTTTCTGTGCAGTTAAAGCTAGTGTCGTTTTTTTTTCACGACTGACACCCACGGCATTACTGCAGTTTTTTTCGGATCAAAGGATGCTTTTTACTGCTTCATGCTCAAGTTATATCAGGTCCTGATTGTGTTTTGACCAAGAAAACGTTATCTGGGTGACTGAAGTACTTGAGAGTCAGTGTTTCGGGGACCGTCCCGACTCGGTTGATTATCATGTGCCTCTCACATTACTTCTAGGGTAACTGCTGCCTTCTGCCCAGACCACTTCTTCTCCTTTTTCTGATTCAGTCCTCCAAGCAACTGCTACTTTCCTCTTCTACCTGTCACGTTTTAGAGAAGTAGCACGTACTTTGTTGTCTTGTCGAACGTTTCAGGTGCATGACATGCCACCATTTCCCATTGTTCGTTTGCGCACTGTTCAGCAGTGCGATCCAGAAGGTTCGTCTGTCATTGAGCATGACTGAGAAGAAGAAGAAGACAGAAAGAAAGAAATAAGAAGAATAAGAAGAAGAAGAAAATTCGCTTGTCGGAACACGATTTTAATTGCCAAAATCGATCGCCTAACGAGGGTGTGCTGTTCGAGCGATCGACTGTGCGCCGATCCTATCTGTGATGCCTGTACGACATTGCCTGACCTTATGAACGCTGTAGTTTTTATTTGCTGGAACGTACATTTTTCCCCTAAGTCGTCATAGGCAGCAATGACCACCGGTGGTTTGTGTCCGTTGCTGGCGACCATGGCCACCACTGCCCCTAAGGAGCACTTGTGTCTTAGGCTTAATTTAGCTTATGACGAAACGGTGGGGCGTGCAGAGCATCCTCCTTTATTCCGCTTTCCACACCCATCGTGTGTTCCAGTGGCAAAATAAACTCAGAAGGACTGGAAACTGGCCTAATTCCGGTGATTGGTCTGATATAAACCTTCCGCCCACGCGTGCCATCCACGCGCTGGTCCCTTTGCCTGACATGCACCAAACCTCCCTAATTCAGAACTCACATCAGTGAGGGTTGTCATACGCCGTGTAAAACCTGACCCTATGTCCGGTGGACCTAGTTTTTTGTCAGTTGGCAATCTTCCAGGTCAGGGCCTTTAGAGCTACGTGATAGATCAAACGACCTTCAGGAAAGGTCACACTGGAAAATCAACCTCCTTCCCTTTCCCATCGTTTAGCAAGTCTAGATCAGACCAGTTTTAAATGAGCTTGCAGACGACTTCCGACGTCGCATCAAGTCTCTTTCTCACCCTTATGCCACCCACTCGTTCCCTCCCCTCCGTTAAGGCTGTCTGGTTGGGGAATTTCACGCTGGTCTGTTTGATTTCACAGGACAGGCCAGCCAGAAAGATGCACGCCCTAAAGGTTGGAATTGACGCAACAAGGGATGATAGTTTTTGAGGATAGCATGCTATGTTCATTTGTCAATTCACACATTATGGGGTAGGGTGCGAGAGGTGATTCTATTGTGTCCTAGCAAAATGTCCACAAAAGAACTTTCAAACATATAATTACGGACATAGTCTAAAGTATTACCTGTAATTGGTACTTTTAAAGCCCTGTAGTATGCTGAGTTGACAAACAGCAGAGCTAACATCTGTGTGATCTTAAAATACACAAATAAAAAACCAGTCGTTACGCCAGTCCTTAGGGCCGCTAACCACTAACTTTCTTCCTACTTCGGATGCCTATACGTTTTCTGCTATTCGGTCGCAACTAGAAAGAAAGAAGTATGGTGGCATGATTTGACGTGAACCAATGTTGACATTCAATCGCGTTCGGTCGAAAGGGTTTTTATGCCCCGACAGTACATGAGAATACGAACGTCCTCCTCCCCTCCCGCGTAATACAGGCGGCTTTGTGTTAAGTTTCAGGAAGAATAAATATTCCTAACCATAACTAATATTATGCCTTATCCTACCCTTTGACCCTAATTTCCCCGGGGATTTAGCGCAAAGGCACCTGTATTACAAGTTGTTCCCGTTCCTAATTTCTGTCAGACTGCCATACAAGCCATTCTTACCCGTCGTTCCCTAAGGACATAGCACTCCAGTTTCGCTAGCCGCTTTTTATAACAGAGGAAGGCTCATGTTGTTGGCTTTGTTAAGAATGGGGTGACGGTTCTCCGTGTAAACATTTGGATGCAGCCTCCCAGTCACAGCGCTGTTTTGCGCGACCAAATGCAGACTGCCTAGGTCGTAGATAATCCTGGATGATTGCGCCATGCGCAATTCACGCGAGTATTTTGGCCCCTTTAAAGCGATAGAGAGAGGGAACTGACAGAACGATACAATCTTATTGAAAGTATTATTTCAAATTATCTGCAAAAAGGCCTTCATTCACTGTGTGGAAAAAATTGGTACACAAAAGAGGACACCGGAAGAAAACAGAAGATAGATAGTAACGGAAAGCTGCTACCATCTGCATCATGAACGGTCGTCCGTGAATGCGTGGTAAAATTGCATCAGATTTTCTTCAAAACGGTGTACGCGGCGTTCGGCGTTAATATCAACAAATAGTGGTAAACAGCAGTATCTAATGAGAAAAATGTGCCGGCCCATGTACATATGACAAAATACAAATATGAATGGAGGATAAAAAGTGGCGGCTCAGATCCGAAAGCCCGCTAAAATTCAAAAGCATGCTGTTATGGTCTGTTAACCGCCTCATGCTTATTTAAAACACAGATAGAAGATCAGTATGTACGGACAAGACTACACACTAAGCAAAAGATGATCAAAGGTTAGCTAAGCAGTGGGACTTAATTCCAACCGTTATCGGAGGGAGGACGACAGAAATAGGTGCAAGCAAACCTTACGAACGTTAGGTTTACCCTTCCACGGGATATTAGTCTCCTCTTTTTCGGCATTTATTCTACATACTAGACTTTCAGTTTACGCTTTGGGTCCCGACTTCTAGAGGTCATGCAGAGTAGGCCTCATTATATATCTGTGACGAATTCAAGTCGAGTCGCCTGGAGACATTATGTGACGCACGTGCCGAGGCGGTTATAAGTCCCCATCACACTGACCATCCGTACCTACTTTTGAAAGACATCCAATTCGTTAGAGACTAAAGAAACACAGTTGGTGGATAGGTGCTCATAGATCGGTTGCGAAACTCACTCGTCCCGTTCTACCCTGGGGCTCACTCTTGAGCTCCGCCAGCAGCCGCACAGCAGCTACTGTAGGCTGTAGAACATTACCGATAAAGACCAGGGAGGCAGACTGAAATGGCCATTTCTGGCTTATTAGCCGTCATTAGACAGTCATACCCAATCCCGGGGTGTTGCACCATCCGAGGCTCGGATTTGCAACCTTTTGCTTCTAAGTCCAACGCCACGGGGCCACGGGCTCGTGAGCTTGCCAGTTTTTAGATCGGAAATACGCACATTTTGGATAAACGTTTACGGATTGCACTCACTCCTGTTCCGCATTGGGACTCTGTCTGAAGCTCCGCTAGCGGCCGTGCAGTAGCTGGTATTATAGATAGCAGAAGCTTGCGAGCAAAGACAGGGGAGACTGGAATGGCAATTTATGAATTTTTTACCATTATCATCTAGTCATGTCCCCGCTTTCCGTCTATGTTTATATTTTAAAGTCTTGTTAGCAGATTTAAAATTGAGCGCTGTAACAGTGGCCATCGCACCCCCACCCTCTGGCCACAATTCTATGACCTGATCTCGGAACGTAAGACTTTTCCTCAGCTCTGGCTGGGAACTCTGAGTCTACATTCCTGGCAGTCGGTCGATATTTGACCAATTGATTACTGGAACATGGGATGCTGGAATGGCCATTGAGGCCTGTTGACTTGGTGTCGGCATGTCATGACGGGAGATAGGCACGCTATGTGGGGACGGGCTTAAGCCTTTGGAGTCCGGATGCCAGTGCGAATGATAGGGCGCTTGGACACGCATGAGTATGCCGGATAAAGACTTCAACATCGCCCTCTTTTTGGGACCAAAATATTGCCCCCTCTGAGCGGCTATGTTTTGATAGGTAGCATTTTCTACTAATACGTCCGTGGGAGTCGCCTTTTCTCGCTTCTCTCCGGAACCAATGTTGGATTTCGTGTGTGCACAGAAAATTGAGGCAGACTGTATACTGTTTTTTTGTACTCTTTCTCTGCTTAGATGTCCATGAAGGTTATAATTTTAAAACCTGCGTGTCATGAGGATACACATCTACGTCCTCCACGGAGCAGTATTCCGAACTGGCTTATATCTGAAGGCCCGCTTATATACAGCCAATACGCTATCTCATGTAATATCAGCTGAAATTCTGAAATATGTCTTCGTTTCGAGAAGATTTCTTATGCAGGGCTGTAATATTTATCGTCCCAAGATATTCCAGTCACGTCAGAATGCCGACTTTTAAATGAGCTTGTTTTCAGCCGTCTGCGAAAAGCACACCGTGTAAAAAGTGATTTTTCCGGCAAGATCGCAATATGCGACCCAACTCAGGGAACAAAAGATACATCAGCATGTAATATGCAACCGTATTAAATGCAAAAATAACCCTTACTCTATCCGTTGTGCTCGTTAGAGTTAGCATTCGTTGTTGGGTTAGTAGGGTTAGACACCATTTCATCGGTCATAGGAGGACGAGTTATCCGTGCAAATGACAACTTTCCAGGCGTCGACTACTGGGATGTAACATTAATTTTAAAACGCACCAGTTTTACTGTGGTAATGAAAAATAGCGCAAAGCCGGGCCTCATGCTTGCTCCCATCGATGGTCCGATTAAAAATGGATCAGGTCAGCTAGGAATGACATCGCACATGGTGGTCGGCGTGACGTAAAGCCACTGAATCGTGCAAGCTTCGCATGTCGGGGCAACAAACTAATGTGCAGCCCTACTAACCCGGCAACTAATGCCAGCCCTAACAAAACAATGGATAGGGTTAGGATTAGTTTGGCGCTGTCCTTTACTTTATTTAGCCACATCTATAAAACCCCATAATACCACCGGTCCCGTATTACTCGCTGGCGTACCATTTGTTCCCTGAGTTGGGTCGTATATTACGTTCTTGTCGATTTTTTTTCATTGATTTTCGGTGCCCTACTGAACATAAATGCATCTATAGAAAACAAATACACTAAAATATTCTTATACTCAATTCGTAAAAAATTATGTCTTCTGTGAAGGAAGGGTATCTTTTGGTTTTGAAATAAAGTTTATAATTGTGAGGTTTTGAAGACCGTCTTATGTCCATCCATCAGTTAATGCTGCTTATAAGGTATACAACGGCGTCCTCATCCATTGCCACCTTTTCTGAATACTATGTGACTTATTCCTACGAGCCTCAAGAAAATGTTTGATTTTCCTTAGACGGAATGTACACAACATGCACTTTGGAAACCCTGTGTGGAACTGCAACTGCAGATCGGTTTCAAAATTGTTCAGTAATTGAAAAAAAAGGTATCTTAAAACCTGAAGATACCCTTGTTAAAATGTTGTTTCAAGAAGACATAATTTGCTGCCATATTAGAACAATACAGAATATTTTAATGCATTTTGTGCTACAAACTATATGTGAATTTGTCAGAGCATCGAAAATCAATGAGAATAAGTCATGCTTCTTAAGGAGCCATTTTTCGAGAGTCTAGTTTTGACAGGCTCACTTAAAAGTCTGCATTCTGGCGTGTCTGAAACATCTGGGAAATATGCTGTACGATAGTTACTGTTGCAACCCTGCTGCTTAAGTCACTTTTCCAAGACGAAAACACATTTCAGAATTTAGATTAAGCTTTCCTGAGACAGCAGCTCAGCCCGTGTTTCATTAAATCAGGTATACGTTTTCAGTTACTCTGTCAAACAGGCCTTTAGCCTCTACAGTCTTCTTGCCACAGGGGTTTTTGCTGGCTGTGCTGCTTTCAGTCACGATCGACTTGTTGTACCCAGTGAATCAGACTTCGTGACAGCGTGTGCGCCAATAACAGTTGCGGTAGCAGCAGACCACCTGTGCAAACACTTGCTGCTTCAAGTCAGAAAATTACTCAGGAAAGCGGGCAACCTCTTCCTTGTCTGACCTAACAAAATTTAGCCCTCGCTGTTGTGCGGTTTTGCCGTAAACTGTTGTTGTGACCTCAATTACCATTGAATCCGATTTGTCAAAGTCCCTTATTTCCACCCTTGTCATAGTAGCAACCATTGACATCTGAGAGCCTGGCGCGAAGCACTATGCCTATGCCGCCCTCCCTTCCTCCCCCCCCCCTCCACATCCTCCGCACAGATCGGTAGGGTAGTGGGGTTCCGATTAGAGGTGCTATTGAGACCGCCTTCCGATTTAGGCATTCATGGGAACTTGTCAGTGGCAGAAGGAATTCATTCGCTCATCAGGCCACGACTGAACGTTGCTTGAAAAAAATCCCTTTCTCACTTACCCAGGGGGCCTTCTAGTTCTCCGGTCGTGCTAACCAACCTGATTGGCCCCGTTATCAAGCCGCTGGGTCCAAAAGTGTTTGTATTGCCTGGTGTGGTCTGTGGTCAACTCCACCTCATTGGATCCGAGTTCTGCCTTTCTGTGCCAACGTCAGGGAGCTGACGACCCCCTATGACTGCAGCCTTTCCTACTGCATCTTCTCGATACTTGGGCCTTTCTCAGGGTTACTCTCCTTGCAGCAATTCCTTCTGCGAATATGTGCTCTTGTTGCCGGATTGCCCGCCCAAGGCTGGGTAGATCTGCCACTACACATTATCATCTGCCCAGATTTTTTATGAGGGATCCTGACAGGGATTTTTTGCGTGCAACTTCGTGAACGCGGCCTGCGAAGTAATCCTGTATAAGCTCGAGTTGTTTACTCGTGCATCCACTGTCCGACGTGGCCTGGCGAACATGTTTAAACTCCACAGAGGCACTTTCGCACGTCCTCTGATTTGCATCTCGTCCCAGATGCGAAACGGTCCGTCTCGTGCGCTAGCACGTGCTCCACCATCACCCTCCTGCATATTTTCCCTCGCCCACCGAATGAGTAACTGCGCACTGTGCGAGATTTTGAAAACTGCGGTATTGCAATATCCTATATAAACCGGCCACCGCTAACTTGCTGCTATCTTTCCTCGTCCGCTAGTAGGCAACTGTGATTTTTCAGTGAACTTTGGAATATCGGTAAACTTGCGCTTTCTATGTGTTCTAATATGGCAGTTCGGTCGTCGCGAGCAACGAAATCCACCGTGTCCTCCCCACTAAGTGGGAGCTCAGCATGAATTTTTTTGTAGCGAGGCGGACTTGGGCAATATCTGCCGTCCTCTCCCCTCTATCACGCGGCTAGCTCCGATGGCAAGACCGTGTGAAGACAACCGGAGGTAGGTTGGGTGCATTGGGTGACAGAACCAAACAGCCCGTCTGCGCGTGCCACACACACGACCCTTGTTTCCACTGCATGCAGCTGGTTTCCATGGGGGTGGCCCGGATCTCACGTCAGTGCTATAAGGGCCAAAATAGGAAGGAGGCATTAAGCCTGACGATCAGTCCTCCGGTTTATTCGAATTTACATCCTGGTCGGAAATCTTAAGAGCCACCACAACAAGGAGGTCGTTAGGATGCACGCAAAACCACCTACCGTTGCCAAAATGAGCCTCGGCTGACACTCGAAATCCACCTTGTCTGCCGTGTCTTCACGCATCGCAAGGGTCACCATGCGAAGATCATCACCTGCCACTCACACAACGCCCCTCCGTATCTGCACCATATGCGTACCTACCGAAACTACTTATACTCACACTGAACGCTCATACTACCTTCCCCCCAACTGTAAACCGCACATTTTTACCCTACGTAGATCTGGTTGAACACCTGTAAACTATTTCGGCACAGTTGGAGAGTCACTGCTGGGGCTTCGCACGAAGCTCACTACTGGCCAGATCTAAGGTCCAGTCAGTCTCCGTCGGACGGTCCACTGACACACGGGAGAGGAACGGGGATATGCATATATTTGCATTCAGTGCTTTCTATAAGCGCGCAATCAGGCCTTGAATCTATCCCTGGTTAGGATTGGTATCTTGGACACTAGTCGATTGGAGGATTAAGTCAGTCCTACGGGCCAGGGCAAGGTGACTGAGAATGTTCGTAAGCGCAGCCGCGGACAAAGCTGAAGATCCCATCTACGTCTGCCACACACTGTTAGATAACTTTGTTTTGTACGAATCAGGTTTTAAGAGCTGAAGGGCCCCTGATCTGATATAAGTGGGTATCACATTAAAAACGAACCATTGGAGTCTGACCCTCAGTCCTGAGGAGAACCAGGTTATCTTTTCAGTTGACTAGGACCACAAGTGCTTCGTACTAGCTTTGAAACACATTTATTTGTGTGCAGTGAAAGACATTAGGCGCCCGGTGCGAGCTGTATAGGCCCCAGTCTCTCTTTCCTCACCTGTGGGCCAGCGCTATGTCAGGCCTGTGTATACAACTAGGCGCAGTGACTGGTGTAGCTTGGGCTTTCACTCAAAACCCCTGGTACGCGAATGCTTGCCAGTACCCGAGGACGAGCCAGTGAATTGCTTTGGTCTAGCGCATCAGTCCTTAGAAAGCATCTATAAACCCGATCCGATATCCTAATCACTGCAAAGGTCTGCGTGTACCGGGCATCCGTCCGGTCAGTCTTCCTTTACGGTTGTGAATGCTGAGGCATGTGTGTGTGTGCGTGTGTGAGAGATAGAGAGAGTGCGGTAGCTGCAACGCAAGTCTACTATCAATTAAGAATAAGCCACGAACAAGTTACTCTCTCAGTACCACCATGCTTTGGAGCATAAAGCAGACCTCATCAGAATCGACGGTCGTGTGTGTTGATGTAAAGAGATCCGCGGGGTGGGGAACTGCGGTGGCAGCAGATGCATATAGTTAGTGCGGAAACCCACAAAACTCCAATCGGCACCTAGACAAGAGTACTGACGTGGATCTGTAAAACCGACAAACGTAGAACATAATTCGAACTTGGCGCGCGCAACCTCAACTGTTGACGCCCAATTGAAAATCCTACCAGCCACACATGACCAGCCAAATCGAAGCTCACCTAAAGTTCTGTTGTCTTACCGCAAATATCCGTGGGCAGATTTAATGCCAATACATCATTAAGTAGTGGAGTATATCTGAAAAACTGGCATGCTCTGTGGGAAGTTTCAATAATTCCGTCGGTTTCCAGATTCAAAATCACACCACGCTACCTCCAGCACAGATATGGACTAGAAGCCTGAATGCATCTTTCCAATAATTATGACTATGACTATGATTTCGTGTAAAAAATGTATTGAAATAGATTGCAATAATCTCAATCGGTTAATAAATGTACGCCCGATTTTTGTGTAAACATTTGAATAGTGCACTATCAATTGTATTGATACCCTCTCATGATCTACACGTACGAATCGCTCCAGGTCGTAGTGTGATTACTTAGCAGAAAATCACGTTACTGTAGTCTTACCTTGGAGCCTCTGCGCTTGTTTCTCTGATTTCGTTCGACAAGAAGTTGGCCATAAATAATTTCAGGTACGATTATCGGAGTGCATTTGATAACATAATCCACACAGGGGACGCTGGATATACTGCATATGTTCTACGCGCGCCTCCATAAGGGGAGCGCGAATTTGTGTCCCAGCCCCCGCTCCTGCATTTACTGACCTCTTGTCCTCAACTCCTTGAATTCAGATGGTCAATGGAGTGTATCATATGGAGGCAGGCGGCGCATGGCACATCTCTGGAATACTACCCGAAAAAGCCCCTATGAATACTGTGGACCAACCGCCGCCTCCGCCACAGCCGCAACAACAGCAGCGTTTGCAACATTCCACGACCAAGGTTGACACCTTCCTTGGTGATGTTGGTGTTGGCGGTGGAACCAAGGGAAGTCTGGCCGACGGCGGTAGGGTTCCTGACAGTTTGCCCCTCCTCTCCGAACCCCAGCCTGTACTTCCACCCAATCTCCGTGAATCAGTACGTTTTCAACAATTTAAGTTATAGTCTTGCTTGGGCCGTTTTTGCTGACGAAATTTGAATTAACAGTCATCCTGTTTCTCCTCTTGCTCCTCGTTCCTCTTCTTCTTCGTCTGCGGTACCACCACCACCCCAAGTCTCTTCTCATAAGGGCTTGTTATTCTCCAAAGATCAAATCTTGAAGGTTCATGACCATGTAATTATAAACCGCCCTTTTTGAAGGGCACCCAACATTACTATGTTGAACCCTGTCTCACACTTCACCCCTGAAGCAATAAAGTTGCAAGACATAGAACTAGTTTATGTGTAAACAGTACTTTTATCCAACCATCGGGTGACCGTAAACAGTTGTTAATCGAGAACCTAACTCGTGGAAGTATGTGATCTTAGTTCTCGTTCACTATCCTAGTTAGGAGTTTGTCTTGAGAGCAGGTACTACCTAGACCAGTTGGCGTTATTTTTTTGACATGCGTGTTTGCGTTGGTTTCACAGCGGCCCCTCCAGTGCTTAACTTCTCATCTTCTTGAATATTTTAAGACATACTGTCGTGTGTGGGGTACGCGCAGATGGCTGTTTGGTTCTGTCACCCAATGCGCCCAAACCCACCTCCGGTTGAACTTTTATTTCTTCCCAGATAAAGAGTTCTCAGTCTGATGACTTCCTCAAGGCAGCGTCCTGCCTAGAGATGCTGGATGCTTGAACGTCGCCTGTGTAGCAAAAGGCAGCGTATGCCGCCTCCAACTCGTTGCATTCGGATGTCTTGCATTTATTTTGCGTACGCGAGTTAGTCCATTGATTTCGATAAGCACTCTCGCTGCCGGATATGGTAGTGGTGATGCGCGCCAGTTGGATTAGAGTAAAGAAACTTTGCTCGATATTGCCGCCCCTTAATCGCCTCATCTCCAGCGGCAAGACCTCCGTCTCCATGATCGGGGTTGACTACTTCACTCTCTTGCACGCCGCATTGTACTTCTCTCTCTCTCTCTCTCTCTCTCTCTCTCTCTCTCTCTCTCTCTCTCTCTCTCTCTCTCTCTCTCTCTCTCTCTCTCTCTCTCTCTCTCTCTCTCTCTCTCTCTCTCTCTCTCTCTCTCTCTCTCTCTCTCTCTCTCTCTCTCTCTCTCTCTCTCTCTCTCTCTCTTGGTAATTCCATTCTGCATAGGCTACCAGTCGTTGTGCAACTTATTGCAGGCTTCTAGATTGAACCCCACAGGCACAATGGAATGAGGAGGTCTCGTAACAGCATTTAACTGACAAATTTCTGCTTACTTCATTTTTTGAAGTTAAAAAGTCGGGATACTTGGCCGCAGATTGGTTAACACCTTCTCTCATAAAATTACTTCGAGAAGTCGGTAGGTATGACGCTTATGACCACCTAAGCAGGACATGGGGAAGGGGAACGCCCCGGCTAATTAAAATAGGTAGCCTTGCTATAAATGTTGGCAAGGAAAAATTCCTGTGTCTTATTAACCCTGGCATGTACTCTGAATTAAACCTACCCAAAACCGAAATCCTAACCCAAACATTAACCCATAACATACTCGTGACCTTAACCCTAACCCTAAATTAGCCTTAATCCTAAACCTACTATCCCCGGAATTGTGCGCACAGCCACATGTATTGCGAGCGGTTCCTGTTCCCCTGTCCGGTTTAAGCGGCCATACCAATCATCCTTACCGAGACATCTTCTGCGTGAGAGAAGAACACATGTCGTACTTTTACCCCCAGAGAGTTTCTGCAAACGTGAATATTGACTTGGCGGGTAAGAAAAGGAACTAACCACCCTTCCCCTCCCGCTCCCTTCTCTCCTTTTCTTTCTCGACGATGTTGACTTAACGTTGACCGCTAATATCACAGGAAAGTTGGAGCGTGATTCGGACCAATGTTCCTGCTTAAAAGTACTTTGTTTTGGTAAGCTGTTGAAGGAACTGGCGCTCAGAAACAGATTTGTTCCAATTAAACAAGTCCAGCGACAAAACTGACGTACGTGAGTCAGCATTTCCGATGGTGTGGGTGAGACAGGACCCCTTCAGGTTTTTGCCGTCTCACCACCGAGTGGTTGTAGGTGGTGTGCTATCCACCAGCATAGTTGCCCGAATACGTGCTGCTCGCAGGGTTCCTCTTAGTCATCAGAAAGGCTTGTGTAGCCGCCGTGACATCAGAAAAATTCGCAACTGACCGGCGCCTCCGTCCCTCTAACCTCCCCGCCGCCATCAAGGCCGTGATTTCCTGTCCTATGCCTGTGAAGGCAGAAGGAAACCTAGTGTTTTTGATCGCCCTCCCTCAGCGCACTGTTTCGACGGACTGCACTCATTGGGACCTCGTCGCGAGCCATTGGCACCCCCCTCCCCCAAAAGACGACTAACACCTTATGGAAACACTGTCTAATGGTGGTCCCCGTTAGGTGAAACGAAGATGCGAATGCTTGAAAACCGTGCTGCAATCTGCCTGTAAAAGTATTGACTCTGTTTTTAGAATCTTTGCCGACGAGGCAGAACTTCAGTAGGGTTTTTTTCACTATCACGGATCACCGCTGCCATGAGCGGCATATGATGGGGGTCTGCCAGCGAGGGTGCAATCGCAGCCGTACCACGTGCATTCTCGTACTACATTGAGGTGTGATTGCTTACAGCCACGCAAGCGGTGAAGAAAAAATGCAAGTGGACTATTGGTTAGACGCAGATAGTGGGGCGGATGTTAGGCTGAACTGGTTTGCGGCCGATTGACTAAGATAGACGTGAACTAACGGATATGCCCTGCCCTTGTGTTATCTGTGCTGCGCGCACTTTTATCAGTGGTTTAAGCTATTGACGACCGACAGGCTCAGCTTTGATCCCGACGGTCAGACATCAATCATAAGGAAAAATCCTTTCTCTTATTTCCTCCGCTCTCAGAAGGTGTATTGAAAACCTCCGGCAGGATCTAGGCCCCTTCGCCCAGACAGTAGATATTGTCTAACTCGGGCGAACAGTTATCTTCGGCACACTGGCATCACGTCAATCGTCTCTTGTTTAGCTTTTCTTGTCTAAAGCGATCTCCACGACTTGAGCCCTTTTCAACTACCCATGGAACCGGTGAAAGACATGAGTTCTTGTAATTCATCCCGATGGTCAAGCCAACCGTGATGGTCCACTGTCAGACGTCAGACTATGCTGAATCCGCCGCAGTCGTTCAGTCCGCCAGCGATATTATGGCCCGACTAGTAGTCTAACTGTCACCCCTCCCCCCTGTACCACATCCCAACCCCATCGTTTAACGCCGCGATTACCACGCCACCCCCGCTTTCATGACCGGTGGTCACGTCTGCTATGGCTGAACAAAAGTCCCCGCTATCTCGACCAGACGGTTAATGCCTGCCAGGGCGCCAGGCCGACCAGGCTGCTACCGCCGCCGCCTAGTCGGCCCTCAAGGAGGAGAGATGAAGTCTCCTGCATCCGTATGTGTGCCTCGTGGAGTTATCATCTCTTCAACGCATTCCTGCTTTAGTGCCTGTGACATCGACTCACGAGGATGTACGAATGGATATGGTTTAACCGCACTTTTCGGCCGCACTTGGCCGTCGTCACAGCCCGCGTTTTTTCTCGCCTCACATGCGGCCTTGGTTTTATCGAATCTGGACTATCACGGTTTATTGTTATTGTGGCGTCGTTGGGCCGGCAACCGTTGTTGTGGTTTTTTGCCACCGCGTGATGGCGGGACTATTCCGGACGAGGTAGCGGTCGAGCAATGTAAGTGATAGCAGGATATTAGAAGACCAGAAGGAAATTACCGACATAGACAAGGGCGACTGGAATGGTCATTTCTGGCTTTTTAGCCATCATCAGCCGACCTCGGATGGTGCACCACCCGGGATTGTGTATGGCTGACTGATGACGGTTAATACGCCGGAACTGGCCATTCCAGTCTCCCATTTCTTTGCCGGTTCTATTCTTCTGCCTATAATGCTATCCGTTGTGCGTCCGCTGGCGGAGCCCCAAGACAGAACGCGACGAGTGCATCTGATAACTGATCGGTGAGCGTCCATCCACCAATATTAGAAGACCAGTCTACCAGCCTTGGCTCCGCTATTACAGTTGTAAGGACCGCGGTACCGGTGTGGTCTGTTTGCCTTTGTGTGTATTTCTTGGCGTAGTAGTTCATTGTTGCTGTGTTTGTGATGAAGGCGTTGACAACTGCTCCAGTTATGACTAACCGAATACATCCGCGTAGCAATGGAAGTCTGGCACATGGATGTAACTTTCCGAGGATAGCTTTTCGTGCTCGAGTTTGTTTATGGTATAAAGAAGCCTTGTACTGCGTCTGCCTACCATATTACGAAAACAAGATTAGAGACCAAGGCTTTACAGATGGACATGGGCGCAGAGACGCACAAAGACAAATAGCCCGTCTCTCATTTCGATCATCGCAAGCGACGATGTCCATCGTGCGAGATAGACTCGCACCGCATCTACCACACTCTCTTCCTTCAGCCGCCGGGCTCCAAGGGCATGACTATCAACACGACCGGATGTGGGCTCGCGCGCAGTTGCTAATGAAGTTAAATGACTCGTCTGTGCGTGTCACGCATGACCCGGTTTTACCACGTGTCAGGACGACTCGGATCTAGCATCAGTGAGGGTGCCATAAAGGCCACAACAAGAAGGAGCCTGACTTGATTCTGAGAGGCCTGGGTTACGTCTTCTGTTCGCTAACTTCTAGCGAGTCGTGTTAGGTTCAAACGCGTTAGTTGGGCAATCTATCTGTGACCTCGTTTGGAAACTCACACAGGGCTGGCTTCAAGACAAGAGGCGCGTCTTTTATCTCGCAGAAATGAGAGCGACCTACCAAAGTAGGGCCGAGTTAGGCATCTCTCCAGGCCGTCCTGATAGTTCTAAGTGCCTTGGATTTACTCATGGGAAGAATGCACTGAATTACCAAAGGAAGGAGGAGGAAAAAGGATCTCAGTATCGACCTCTTTTGATCTCTTTCCTCTCATCTAGGTCAGCGGCCTGGTGAACACAACACACACACGATAGTTCGACCCTTTATTTCGACGAGGTCCACCGTACGTTCCACAGCAGGGTGGTGAAGGTACGGTGACTTGCGTGTGATTTAGTTTAAAGTGATAGTAGACTTGCGCTGCATCTACCGCACTCTCTCCTCCTCCCCCACCTATGCACGATGTCAAGACAGAATCAAGAAGACCGGAGATAGGAAAGGGCTCAGGTGGCTGGCACGACCGGGGCCTCCAGGCGTGCCACCACACCCCCATGTTCGGCATTTGTTATGGGATCGCAACCCGAATAACGCCTGCCGTGCCCTGATGTGGCCCCCATGTTGGTCCAACGCATCTACCACGTGGCCCGTTTAGGGGCACACAACACACATGACATGACGACAGTCCGACCGTCGCACTCCGACGATGTCCACCGTATGCTCCACAGAAGGGTGGTGCAGGGATGGTGACTTGCGCGTGATTTAGTTTACCGTGATAGTAGACTTGCGCTGCATCTGCCGCACTCTCTCCTCCTCTCCCACCTGAACCCAGTCTCAGTACAGAGTCAAGAAGACCAGAGGCGGGGGGAAGACGCAGGTGGCTGGCGCGGCCGGAGCCGCTCCTGGGCGTGCCACCACACCTGGTTTTGATCCCACGGAGTGTGAATACCATAAAAGCCACACACCAAGAAGGAGCCATTGCAGCCTGACTCTCAGTCCGCCCACTAGCCACTCCACACAAACCACACATTGGGCTGACCACGCAGTCCGAGTTATCCCGTCAGTTGGCAACCTTCCAAGCCACAGCTTTTAGCGCACCGTGATAGTTTCAAGCGCGTCAGCTTGTTTATAGTGAGGAAAATGCGCTGAGCCGTCGACCTCACTCTCTCCTCCACCCCCACCTTCTGAACCGGTCAGTTGTCTGCTGCGGAAGTGGGCGCAGCTGCTCGTGACCTAGTCTACGCGCACTACATACATGACCTACCCCCCAAACAAAAGCACCAGAATTTTACACAACAGGGGGTTGAAAGACTCACATGTATAAGATAGCCAGAGGTCAATTTAAGAAGGAGCCATCACAGCCTGACTCTCAGACTACCAATCAGCCACTCCACACAACAGCCATTGAACTGACTGCGAGGTCCGAGTGTACTTTTCAGTTGGCAACCTTCCAACCCACGGCGCTTATCGCCCCGTGATATTCTCAAGCTCAGATCACACGTTCAACAAAGGAGTCGCATGGAGAAGGAGCCGAGGATCACGCTTGCAGACTAAGAGCATGCTTTTTATGGTGTTGCGTGTGATCATGTGAGTTTGTAGAGGCTGATGAGGAGAGATGTAGTGTTGTATAGCCGGTGGTGTTCTACCGCAGGCTTTTATGGACACACATCTGACCTTATAAACTAATTCGGTGTGTGAATGTGCGTGAGCAGCGCGGACAGTTCAGTCGGGTGCTGTTGGTGTATGTTGGTGCTCCTGGCACTGGTTCGCCGGTCTCTGTTCTATGGATTCGCAAGTGGACGACCAGGCCGATGCATGATGTGCATGTGCGGTGAAAATGAGGACAAGATAAGTCGGGAGGTGCTGGGACTGTGGGGGCTTTGCTGCTAGTACTGGTAGTAGCGCTCATGGGAAGATTATGGGAATTTTTGATAGGTGCGGAAGATGTGTTGGCATCACGGTGGATTCCGCTTTCGTGGATGCGCATGTGACCGATCTGGCCCATGCTGTGAGTGAATGCGCAGGAGCAGCGAGGGCATTAGAGGCGGTGATCTCTGCTGTGTGTTGGAGCTCCAGGCTCTAGTTCACCAGTCTGTGTGATTGATTCGCAAGTGACCTACCAGGCCGATGTGTGAGGTTCATGTGCGATCGCAATGAGAACAGGTTAGTACCGAGTCCCCATCGCTAGTACTGAGAGCGGTGGTGGTGGAGGAGGAAGCAGGTGGCCGGTAGTCGGGGGTGGTTATTGAGGTGGTGGGAGTGGGGCATGTGGTGTTCGTTGCCGTGATCGACGCAAGGAGTGGAGGAGGGAGGATGGTGCCAGTGATCGTGGGCAGCGGGGCATTGATGAAGTTGTTATCAGTGGTTGGGGTGGTCGTCGTGGGGTCTGAGGCAGGTGTGGCAGAAGTTTGACGTTGTGGGATTGTCGTGCATTGAGTTCGAAGATGTCCGACCAGGCTGATTCGCCCACAGAATGTGCGGTCGCATGTGGGCACGTTGGCGGATCTTGGGCATTGGCGGTGTTGATCCGCGGTGCTTGTGACTTGCGAGCCGCCCTTTGGCCTTAGCAGCGTCGATCTGGTTGGCGTCAGAGATAACTGCACCAGTCTTCTGAATCTTTTCCATGCCGGTCTCTCCTGAGCGAGATCCTCCAGTCACTGGGTTGATTTGCTTAACTGCTTCAGAGATTTCTTCAAAGTGTCCTTGTATTGTTAGTATGTGACCTGCCTGTCGGCGAGCACCCATAGCATCATCTCCGTAGAAAAAGTCGTTTGGGTCCAGGGCTCCCTAGGCTCAGCCGCCCCAGGCATGCAACTTCACCCCCAATTTCGACATTTGCTATGGGAGCGCAACCCGAAATAACGCCTGCCATGCCCTGATTTGGCCCCTCGTGGTCAAACGCATCTACTACGGGGGTACGCACATACACTACCTGAAATTTGGACCGCCGCAAACTACAAGGTTCGCAATGTGTCCGATGGTATTGAGGGGGAGGGACGGTAGATGACTCGTGAATCATTTAATAGGGATAGCAGACTTTTTGCGGCATCCGATGCATTCTTCTCTCTCAATCATTTGGGTCTGGTCACAGGACATTTTTAGGTTGACGAGATGTGGCTGCGACGCAGTGACTAAACAGCCCAACTATGCATACCACACACGACCTTATCCACGTACCATGCACATATTGCAGAATTGAGAAGGAGTTGTTTCAGGTCTCACCTGAGTGTCCAGCTCACTCCTAACCTAACCGGGTAGTCTTGTCGTTTGGTGAACTTCCACGCTATGACTTAAAGTGTGTCATGACGAAGTTCCCGGAAGCGATCCGCTTTCGCTCTCTAATCTCTCAGACACCACGTTTCTATTCGTGCCGGTCAGTCAACTGGTGTGGGGATTGGTCGCAGCTGGCTGGCGTGGTGTAAGGATGCGCCTAAGTTTGCCATTATATTCACCCCTCTATCGAGCTGTGGAATTTTTGCTGAAGCGCAGTTCAGTGTTAACGTGTGCCGTAGCTTGCTCTGCCCCCTCATTTAGTTTTAGTTCAACTTCCACGTAAGCTGTTGAAGCGGCGGTAGGGTTGCTGTATCACCGGCTATAAAACTTCTCAAGTACAAACCTTTAAAACGAAACCTACTCTTTTTAAAAGCATCCACTTTGAAGAACATATAATTTGCTCACAGAATTAGTACAATAACAGATATATTATTGAATGATTTCTATAAAATAATACACAATGAATGAAAAAAAAATGATTTCATATATACAGTCATTTTTACAGCGTGAAATTTATCAGGAGGTTTAACAGAAGCTTCTACAGAAGCCGGTGTCTGACGTGGTTGAAATATTTGGGCTTATGCTGTGCAAATAACACCTAAAACGCATCAATAAACACATTTCAGCATTTTTGGTGACGCTTGATGAGAAAGCGATCTACTGTACAAATAACTCTGCCCAATCTTCACCTTACCGGGCCAGACCAAGAGTTGTCTGTCACTTAAGTAAAATAGGCATTTTCCGGCGTGCAACGCGTCCGCCATCTTGGCTCGCTAACAAGTCAGTCTGTGATGGTTTCCAGCCATAAATCCTGAAAACCTCCGACGAAAAAGTTCTTTCCGCTGTCGCACCTTCCTATTCTTCTGTCTTCTTCTTCTTCTTCTTCTTCTTCTTCTTCTTCTTCTCCTTCTTTTCTTCTTCTCAATGCATGCTGTAGTGTGCATTGAGGGAATCTTCTCAATATTTTAAAAATTATGTAAAATTGTAAAAATATGCGTAAGCGCGCAAACTACGAGAATGGAAGAGAGAGAGAGTAAAAATAATGCAGATGCAAATTACTCGTCTTTAACAAAAAGCAGTAGTATCCGTACGCACTAATTCTGAATTAACTGTGTATTAGGGGTTAAAATACTGGAAATGACTGCATGGCGTACTCGAGGAGTTACGGCTCCTCAGAGTTTCCTTCTTCGAGGTATAGGTGACTCTTCCCTCAGGGGCTTATTTGAGTGGGGGCTCGTACGAGGGATTGGGTTTCCGATCGAACACCAAGTTATTTTGCACTGTTGCTGCACCAAGTGGTTTCGAGGCTTCTGTAAGTCTGCAGGACACAACTTAAACCATTTATCTTTGTCAGAGTGAAAATTAAAAATAGGGATCCCTATGGTGTGATTTACTACTCCCAACGCTCTGTCAGAACGTAAAAACACGCGAAGTGTGTGTGTGTGAGATGTAGGCAGGGTGTTGTGGTGGCGATGCGATTACCACCTGGGAAGGCAGACTGCCAAGTCGATTTTTAAATGTTTATTCGAAATAATCTTTTAACTCTCATGCGTCTTCAATGTTCCCCAAAAGGTCATGAAAGGTTCATTAACAAAAGGTTTCACTTAGGAAGTCGAGCTTGCGCACCTACGCTTTCAATTATTCATCACCAGGCCTTTACAATAATGCAAGAGAGGGTGGAGTAATAATAGTTTAAACATCCAAAAAGTAGTATAGACGTGTTACAGCGACGAAGCAGCGACATAGATAATTGTCGAACACCTTCCCCCTTCCCAAACCTCGTCCCTATAGAACAAAACTAAAACCTTGACCTCGGAATACCCTCAACACTCTCCTCATCCCATATATTTTTGTAAAGGCCTAATGATAAATAATCGAAAGCGTACGTTCTCCAAACTCAACTTCTTAAATGCTTATATGGTATCATCGATGAACTTAAACGTTTTCACAACGATTTCTCCTTTAAAAGCACGATGACTTATAAATGGCTTCAACAAGTAACTATAAACACTTTGCAGTGTTCGTCCATGACCTCGCAAATTTCCCCGGATTCCAATAAGTTAGGTTCGATAAAAGTTTCCTGAATCCGTGAATTCGCCAATCAAGCAGCGCAAATGCAGAAGGTACAACTTTAATGAAATACCGAAGCTCATACAACTGGTTGCAGAGAAGTCTAACAGAATTCTAGCAATCTGAGTTTCGAATCTGGTCATCGGAGAACCGTCTAACCAATTCCTACCAAATATCGCTCCAGTGCAGGCTTGCGCGTTCGTAAACGAACCCCTGCGCAGGTGAACTAGGAGTAAATAAGCGATAAAGATAGATTTTAGGCAAGAGATAAGCGCAGTGTCTACTTCTTGCCTTGCACTGTAAATGGTCACTGACAGCAACCTTTTGATTGACAGTTTATTACTGCATACATTTGTGCCAGAGCAGCATGTCTGAGAAACTGATTTTGAAAACAGACATGAAACATTTTTCTGAACTATGTTGTGTTGGTTTAGCGCTCAAATGGCTGCAATCGCGGGAAAGCTATGTTATTCTCTGTTCAAGCATCATATTTTTCAAAACACAGTCCTCGTACCATTTCAGTGCAAACGTTCGCACACCCATTTCGACTGTAAGTGTGGTGTAAGTGATCGGCCATATCATATTTCAAGAAATAAGTGAACGAGGCATATAGATCTGAAGTCAGGACCTGACAAATTAGAAATGTACATTTCCGAGAGTTCAGTAGAATCCCAAGAATTATCATACACGTGTTAATCAATAAAGTAGCTCCTAAGTGTGCATTGACGGCTGGGGCAGTGCGTCTACTCATGATTAATTGGAAAAAAACAGTTTTTAGAGTGTGCAGCTGACTGTATCCCCATTTCCCTCTCCACCCTCTAATAATTAAATTTACAGATCAGGGTTGACTGCCTCGATAACACCATAAAAGCGTTTATTGCAAGGTACTGATTCTTTCATGTATATCTTACAGGTTTCCCTGTACATTTCCAGTTCAGTAAAGCGACACCATCGAGATGCTGTATCACTTCTTTCCCTCATAGTTTGGAGAAAAACAGCTGTTTAGATGTGATGCTGATGCATAATTTGTTTTGAAATATGCACGTCCCTCCAAAATTTTCAGTTTACTTGTGAATTGAGAGCTCTATTTTTTGTATGTCTGTGCATTTAGAGCCTATGTGGTGCAGTAAAATACTTGAGTATATTGCAAATATACTTCGTGATTTTCGTAGCGCAAAAAGATGTATGAACGCGATTTTGTGATGGAAGCAAAGATAAGGACGTAAATATTTACTAAATTTTGGGTATTCTAAAGCCCGATATTTTGCAGAACAACTGCACAATTGACCTCTTCGTGGGCGTTAAACTAACTGCTACCGTAATCCAGAAATTGAAGCTGTCTTCAAGCACCATCGGTTAAAAGGAATATGGATTAATACTCGCGAAGAATCTTGTATTCCTGCATAACCACATGCCCATTTCATTTTACGACTTACAGTGGAACCTGAATTTCAGTCAAAAAATAACGTTTAAATGTATTGTTAGTAAAAAGGGTGACTGTTTGAAAGAAATATAAATCGTTACCTTAACTCACAAACTTGCCCGTTAAAATTGTCATTTGAAGGAAAGTTAGTTATTGACACTTTCCTACAGCTGTCGTCTGACGTAGAATGCATCAAAACCCACCAGCAACTTGAGCTATTTTTAAGTTATTTGACTTTAATTATAGGCTGCTCTGTCCTGCAGTACCTAGGCGTACCTAAAATTTGTGGCACTCAGACTGCTTTTGTACCACTTCGGCGTCTCTAAGTTTCGGTCAAAGTAAGGTCCCACCGAAGGTAGCATATGCTTTATTCACTGGATTCCCGAGGACCATGCCAGTTTGTCACGCAATTTAGCTTTCTTTTCGAAACGAGGTTCCAAAAATAACAAAGAACATCCAAAACTTTAAATTCATACGGGGGCAGGGCTTTATTTACAGGTAACTCTCCGCTAAATCTCTATTCATTTGTGTGAAATCGAAGTGCCGAAATATCTTACCCTCTTTTCTGCATCGGGTGCAGTGATCGGGATACCTGAAAGGTGTCGGGTAGCCGGTGAACTCTTTTGAAACCTACTCTATTATACAAAAACGAGCATTTGCTGACTCTTTGATTTCTATATCATTTATTAAAAGTATACTTACATAAAAGATAACAGATAGTGGTTGATGAATAGACGTTCATAAAGCTGAAGATGAAAGCTATGTGAAGTTCATTTGGCCAACCAGTGTTCAGCGCAGATATATAATTCCGAAAGATAAACACAGAATAGAGGTCAGATGAAGCGGTGCCTTCTTAAGCCAATGTGTGCATAAGAGTATTATGTCGGAAAGCAGGGTTAAGATGCCAGTCAAACATTTCCACTGCATGGAGTGGATTAAGTAATTACCCTTTTTAACTGACTTTCCAACTGAGGGAAGACAAAAGAAGAGAGACTGGGGTGCTCATTCTGCAGTTTATTGGCCATCAACTGACGACCAAACTACGAAAGGAGTTACAGCCAATCCATGAATTACACACAGGACGTTTGCTCATGGAGTATTTTGAGGTGAAAAAGCGACTGAATTGAGGTACTAGTGTTGTTTCGTGTCAACCAGAATATGATAACTAAAAGTTTTAGAGGCTGAGAGGCAAATAAGTTGACGTAGTTATCCCAGCATCTGTTGGATTCTTATGTATTTTTTCGAGTAAAATGATTGCCTGCTGTCACGCGACCACTAGCAAAGTCTCCAGATCCTGCCTTGTTTTATCTAGATCGCATATTTCTTCCCCAGCAAGGAATATCGGCTTTCTTTTAACATACATACTCCAGCCTTTTCCCCGTGAGGGGCAAATCAATGCCATTCCATATTGGGATGCTAACTCATCCCAGGTGAATGAAAAAGTTAACATGGAGACACCATTTTGAAATAGCGAGAAGAGGATTCATATGTTTGCAGCAGACTGACTTAGAATCTGGCCGGTGCAAAGACCGGGCATAAATTCCGAATGCAGCCGACCAACGGTGCAAATGCCAAACCCCTATGATAGTGAACTAGCTGGATGCCAAAAGGTTCGTTGTCAAGTCAACGCACCGATTTGGAATCTTATCCCGGGTAAAATTATCGTCACGGAAGACAGCTCGCTGCTTGTCGTCATGCCCAATTGTCCCTAAAACTACTTCTCAAGCTTGCTTCTTACAGTCCTACGCTCGCAAACTGTAAGTTGCCCCACCGAATCAGCGCAGATACCAGTTGCCAATATTTCAGAACAGTCTTGAAATAACTCACATAAAGACTTGGAGAAGGCTCTCTATTGAAAGAAACGACAGAATATTTGTGAAGTAATATTCCTGCAATATCAAATAATTTGTTGATTGTTTTTCACCTTCTAGGTCGTAAATAAATGCAGGGCCGAAAACCCACAGATACTATGACCTAAAGTTATTAGAAAGGTTTCGAAATAACTCTGCATTTCGACACAAGTTAAATGCGTAACCATTTACGCACCCCTTTGAATCAACTCGTGATAGCAATTCATTAAAGCAGCGTTAATAATCCTGGCATAACAGCGATGTGCAACTTAATAAAAATCAATCTGGGTGTTTTCGAAACCAAAAAGAGTTCCGTGAATAAGAACTTGGAAAAACAAATGGCAATTTCCCGACTGAAAAAATCAAGACGGATATTTTGTGTCAGCATTTGCAATGGAGGGATTTCATGATGGGCGTTGAAGTCCCTCCTTGTTTTTTGAATCTAATTTAATGGGAAAACAACTAAGGTACGTCGGTTAACATGGGTTATTTAAGGAAGCCCACTCACATATATCGCTTATTCTCAAATGGTTTGCCCTTATTTGACTAGAATGGTCATTTAAAAAGACGTTTACTGTCTCAACACATGCCACTCCATACGCTCGTTTGCAAACATCTTGAGCTTGCATATGGGCCGTGTGCTCAGCGGTGAACGCGTCGGAAATCACCACAGATCCACGGACTAGTCTGAAATTACCATTCGTGTCTCTGGCCTCTTTCCCCGTAATACGCGTTTATCATGTTTCCATCGGAAACATGAATATCTGCTGACTCTGTGTGCTTCAAATTCAGCCTTTTTTCCTAATAAGTGGTTAATCTAACGGTGGACAAACATTCAAGTTATACTTTTAGAACAAATACTCTATATTTTTTGGAAAAACCCACCAGTTATCTTTTATTAAATTTATAAAAGCGTACCCTTTTTGAAACTCAGACAATAGTTTGGAAATGCATTTTGATGGCTTTGCTGTGTACGCACCAAAGCCGGACAAATATAGACATAGTAAAACATCAAAGAAGTCTAAGTCCATACTAGATAACTTATATTTATCACAAGCATTGCCAAATATTTCCGTTGAAATATTTTGCACCGCATTTCGTACCGCAGACATGAAACACATGCATGTAGTATCGGAACCCTAAAAAAGGCCTTGGAACGGTGATGTGCGTGCGAATTAGTTTCTTGCAGTATAATGTTTGATAAACTACGTACGTTTCCTGAAGAAATGCAAATAACTTGTAGCTTGACGCATCCGCTGCTGATTGTGCACTCAATATATACGTGGTATATTTGAAATTAAAAGCATGTTGCAATGGGCAGTTGCCATCGATTTGCAGCATAAAGCCCTGTATGGTCATCAATGTGTGACAGAGGCAACAACGAGGACGCATTTACAGTTCCAATTGTGTGGGTTCTTAAGTCTACCTTTTGGAAATTAGCACAGAATTGTCTAGTTTACCTAACTCACCTTTCGTCTGTTTAACGTATCCCGTTGCAACCGATTATGTTCACTCTATGCCGCAGAGTACGATGGGTGCAGGAGGGTGATAAACATGCGAAGTAGGTAGCCATGGTAGAAGATGGCACATAGTAAAAGGGATCAGAAAGATGGTAGATAGGAGTATGCTTTATTTTTAAAGAAGCATTCCAAGTTCAAAGTTAAAATGACCTTATTCACTGTGACCGGTAAATAAATTAACAAATAACATAAGAGTCAATGGGCTCACATAAAGATGAAAACCTGTTATGGGTACAGGTTTAGTATAAGGTATTTTCATTTAGTCCATGTGCGCATATAATAACCTACCGCAAAGGGCAGTACGGAAAGTATATATGCCTATATATGACAAGAGGTGAGTTTAATCATCATCATCATCATCATCATCATCATCATCATCATCATCATCATCATCATCATCATCATCATCATCATCATCATCATCATCATCATCATCATCATCATCATCATCATCATCATCATCATCATCATCATCATCATCATCATCATCATCATCATCATCATCATCATCATCATCATCATCATCATCATCATCATCATCATCATCATCATCATCATCATCATCATCATCATCATCATCATCATCATCATCATCATCATCATCACCATCATCACCATCATCATCATCATCATCACCATCATCATCATCATCATCATCATCATCATCATCATAATCATAATCATAATCATAATCATAATCATCATCATCATCATCATCATCATCATCATCATCATCATCATCATCATCATCATCATCATCATCATCATCATCATCATCATCATCATCATCATAATCATAATCATCATCATCATCATCATCATCATCATCATCATCATCATCATCATCATCATCATCATCATCATCATCATCATCATCATCATCATCATCATCATCATCATCATCATCATCATCATCATCATCATCATCATCATCATCATCATCATCATCATCATCATCATCATCATCATCGTCATCATCATCATCATCATCATCATCATCATCATTATCATCATCAAGGAAAGAGTTGATGCTAGAGTAACACCAACAAACCAAAACTAAAATAACGCGTTCGCAATACTTTCGAAGCATTACTTCTGGGACTGAGTTTTGCTTATTCGGTGGAAGAGCATTTTCTAAGGATTGTCATGAGACGTGGTCCAGGACATACTTCCGAAATTGGAGATGTGTCTGCTTTTAAGAGGATGACTATCAACCATACATAACATACAAACTTTCATTTGTAGATCTGAACTCATCAGTGTGGGGAGAAGAGGCAAGACTCTCACGTAGGTCTACTTTGTTGAGGAGTTCCTTTTTACGTTTTAAAAATTTTGGTAGAGAGATGAAATTTTTTAGGTTTTTATGATGACATCAAATATTAAACATTTCCATTTAAATTGTTTTAAGGTAGTTGGAGCACGGTTCAACGTCCGATTGTTTCAGAAAAGCAAGGATAATGATAGACATAGAAGAATGAAGCAAGTAATTGTTTTTGGGAAAAGTATCGCGATCCTTACTCTTAATCTTGGGTTATATTTTGATTTGAAGTGGACTAGATTTTTGGAAAGAGTTTTCGGTCACATCGTAATCACGAGGGGCGACTACGCTATTTTGGTATGAAGCATGATCAGTAAAGCGTAAACATGTAAGGGGACGTATGTCATAAGGATACAATCAATACATAAGTAAATACGATTCTCACAAGACAGTTAAGCAAGGTTTTTCTCACGATAAGTTGACAAAACGAATTGAATCACCTTCAGTGGTAAAGGGGCAGTGTAAATACTAACAAGTATAATACCTTTAAAAGTATTTAAAAATCGGGGTATGCACAAGACAGCAATAGCGTATATCACTGTGGACAAATAAAGACTTACAACTTCCCCACCAATTCTTGTTGAGAAAATAACCCCCATAACTATGTGGCATGATTAAGATTCTTAATCATTTCGAAAGCTGCCGACGGATGGAGGAGTAATTAGCTGGTAGTCAACACTACCAGTTGACCATGCCTAATAGATGACTCACTTTAATCGTATTGTTATTAAAAACAACGGTAGCTCAAAAACTGTGGTTTTTTTTAACATCGAACGAAAATTTGTGGCCAGGGAGCCTGGAATTCACAATGACGTTTGAGTGTCAGTTCCCAACCGCAGTGGTAATTTCACTCGGGCAGGCTTTTTTGTAGAAAAGTTGGTAACGTTAATGTAGGTGGATTTTAACTATGATATATCAGCCGAAAAGTGCAGGAGATTACATCTTGGGCAGTCTTCATTGAATTTGATGCTTTAAGTTCCTTCAAAAGGGTGTAAACATACTGTATAAATGACATAATGGTCACAGGTCAGACAAACAAAGGAGCGAAAAATATCAATATATCAAAGGAAAATAGGCAGAAGAATACACAATTACAAAAATTTCCTCTTGAATGGAGAGCTCGAAAATGGCAGCTCGATTAAAAACCTGCGTGGGTAGTTAAAATAATCAAATTCGTTTATAAAGAAAAGACTGCCTATGATTACTATCATGAAGAATCCAATCAGGAAAGAGAGAGAAGAATTTTGTTTCCTTAACATCGTTTGCAGTAAAGGAAACTGTGTTATAACCGGGTGTTTCGAAAAAACTGTTAAGTCAACCCTCCTATCAGATGATCTCCGGGCTTTTGAATGGGAGTGATCACATAGGCAGGGTTTTACTATGGCGATTTTGAGACGAACAATGTTTAAGAGGCGAACTTCCACCTAACCTTCAAAGATATAAGCAAGACAATTTATTGAAACCTGTCTCGGACCTGCAAAGACTCAAATTTTCATGTTGCTGAGATTGACTTATTACAAGTCAGTCGTTTTAAAAATGGACTAGTTCAAACCAACCAAACATACTCATCTTTAGACGCTATGGCAACTTTGAATAAATATTTATGATAACAATGCCACGCGAATACAGGCCTAATTGGGTTCTTTCGGTGAGTGTGCGTACCTAGGCTGTGGCACTTTTTACTCGGAAAAACACGATCGAGTTAAAGGAGATTGAGTGGGCTCAAAGATCTTGTATCCTGGTAAACAGAAGGACTTGTTTCCTAGACATTTGGAAGTGAATATGTGGGAAAGGATGGGACGCCGTTAAAACGGATTGGTAAAGATGAAGAGTCAT